>OMNN01099536.1:0-20190 GCA_900302755.1 Chromis chromis | reverse complement strand
AGAGAGAGAGGATATGCATTTTCATATTCACCTTTTTCTGCGCAACGTCCTTCTTGGTCTTTTCTTCTTGTTTTTTCTTTTTCCTTTCTTCCATCAAATGGTTCTCTTTCTTCTGTTGCTAGCTTCTATCAGCTGTCAAACAAGAACCAGAAAGAGTATTGAGTGAAACATGAAGGAGAAGAGCTAGGCTTTAGCTCAAACGCCTCCAGTGTCCTTCAATTCTTCATTATTAATATTACGTCGACCGGTGTGCATTCAATTTTTAAAATTAAATGAAATACAACATCTAGGAAACGGACACTGCTCAGAGATTAAGTCAAAATTGAGCTTGGCTACCACAACCACTGCAGGTATGCTTGGAGAAAAAGGGGGAAGGTTTTTGACTAAAGGGACCCCTTGCCGACTGTTAAACATTAGGAAGATATTGTACTTTGAGGTTGTCTCCAGTGGCACAGGAAACATTGCTCATTTAGAGGGAAAAATAGATTCCATTAAATATCAGCAAATACTGGAAGTGCCCAAACCTTGAAATATGAAAAATAATAGTGTATTAACATTTCAAGAGAGCCTCATTTCTAATGTCTGTTTGTGGATGGTTTGGGATTACATCTTTTTACATCAGACACTGACAAAGTATGTATAGTAACTTGCCCCGGGGTGCCCAAACAGCTGCATACAACTGTATGACATTAATGCACATTCACATCGTCTGTGCACAGAGATATTCAAATTTCATGCAAAAAAGCACAGTTACATTCACAAGCACACACACTGCATATAAACTTTTAGCGCGTTCCTTCCGATCTGTGGAAGTCAGAGCCAAAGTGCACTCAGTGTCTGGAAAAACCTTTCCATCCACAAGCGTCACTTCATACAAAAATTCATGGCAGGCACTTCTGAGAAACACTTTCATGATCAGAAACTGAAAAGGAGATAATGGAAAGCGAAGAATAGAAGGGTAAAAAAATGACAAGGGAGAATAAAAAGTCAGAGAGAGAGAGGGGTGAGTGAGTGTGATCAGTAAGTATGAAGGGCAGCATAAAAGAGATGGTTAAAATTGTAAATAAAATCAAAAAAGGCAAGGATTAAAAGGACTGAAAGGAAGACAACATAAAGACCAACAAGCTGACAGAATAAGACACAAGGTCGTTTTACAAAGATCAGTTTCCAGTGTGTGTGTGAGTCAAACCAGCTAGATAGCTAGCCCAAGGGCCAGGGGAAACTAACTACTTCATTTCAGCCTCTATTTCCTTTGGCTCAGCTTTAGTGACAGCTCCTGGAAACTATTAGAGGTATGAGCTGACATAGGGACTAAATGTGAGTGTGTTTAGTCTTCACTAAGCGCAATGGACACTAATCTATAATACAGCACTATGTCATATCAAATCAATGATACCACTCTAAAATGTAAAAATAAAATCAATCATTTCCATGTCAGTCTAAAATAATGGCCTATTCCTATGTGCTGGCCAGCATGTGAAGCATGGATGTGTATACACACACACACACGCCTGCCTTGTACAATTAGCTATTGTGCTTCATCTTTGTGAACTGGAAGGACATGACTTTCTTTTAAAAACTGCCCCACTGCTCTAAATCAGCAAATACTGTATAAGACTATCAGTTCAGTTGTTGGAGTCTGCAATACTTTTGACAAAGTTGATGAACTACACATACAATCCCAGCTTCTACTGTGTATGTAATATTCCTCACAATGTCTCAGAGTTCTTTCAACAGTTGTTATCCAATCATCTCAACCAATGACTGAGCTGATGTTACACTGTTCAGAGTAATAACTATCCTTATGTAGTCGGACAATATGTTATTAAAAGTAATTTATTAAGCCGAAATTTAAAACTTTACTGGTTTGTGCTTATCAAATGTGAGGATATGCTACTTTTTTTCCATTTTATATTCCGTCATTTTAATATTTTGGGATCTTGCAGTTATTCAGACAATACAACTCTGAAATTAAAGCCTTGGGTTTCAAGACCTCAAAATGACAAGGCCTTGATCATTTAAAGTGCAAACTTTAATTTGATTTATTGACACAAGGGACAGATTGATAATGAATATAATCAAACTGATCATTGTCCCTGACAAGAAAACTAAACACAAAATAAATGAGAAAAAGATGTGCCTACACGGGCCTGGATATGAATCAAAATCTGAAAATATGAATGAATCATAATGATCATAACAGAAGATTAATGGAAGGCCGGCCTCCCACTGTGCTGCCCACTGGCAGGAGGAGGGAGCTGTCAATCAAAGAGACAGGAGAGCCCTCAAAGACACAATCTGATGGAGCAGTAATGTCTCTATGGCAAGAAGAGAAATCAGAGAAATCAGACAAGGGTTAGGCATACATACAGATGTGTAGAGAGAGACAGATGTAGGAAGAGAGACAATGAACATGGTTGTCAAAAGTGAATTTAAAGCCAAACCCTGGAAAAGACTGCCAGAGTAGTGGCCTTGGCATCAGAGAAAAATGGAAGGGAATGTCCTACACGTTTTTTCCTCCTCCATCTGGATTTTCGCATCCTCATTCCCTGTTCCTCCTTCATTGCACTCTCTTTCTCTCCTACATTCACACATACACTCACACAGTCCTATTTTTCACACTGAGTCTGTGTGTCATTGTGCTATCTCAGCAGCTAAGGGAAGGCTGCCCTCAGGTAATAAATAGGAGTTCAAATTATGTGTGGATGCGGGGGTGTGTGTGTGCGTGTTTGCGTGCATACAGATAATTGTATGCAGTATGTGTAGTGTCGGCAGTATATGTGCAGCAGCTTAATTCTCATTCATTCTCTTCCATATTTGAGCCCATTAAGCCTCCCCCCAGCCACCTAACATAATCATAATACACAACAGCAAACTGCCACGAATTTACACCTCTGAAAGAAGCCACCCAAAAAAAATATGACACCAATAGCTAGAAAACAGTGTATGAAAAGCCTAGGCGATGGGACACAGTGACAGCAAGTGAGCAGAGAGGAGGACACTAGATTTAGTGGGGTAAAAACTGGCTTTTCCATCTGTGCTGAATTTTTCTGTCCCTTTCAGTTGCTAGTAACAGAGCCTCTCTACTACAGCTGACTATGTTATCCTGGTAGCGTCAGCCTTTACCCATGAGATGACAGCGTCGCTACTGTATCTGGTTACTAGTGCTGTTGTCACAATGAGGGTTGAGGAAATTGGGTCAGGAAGGTACAAATACAACAACAATAACAACAACACAACTGCACAAGGATGTAGAAATATTAGCCTCATTTCCTATGTGTCAATACTCTGTGAAAGGCTAACAATTAAGTGTTTTTTAATCATCATTTACGGAAATGTTGGACACCAGCCAACCATCCTGGTAGAAAAATCTATATGAAATGAGAGAGCACACAGTTGTCTTTTGAGCTGATGTAGTCATTGCCAAAGTTAGCTTCCCTCCCGACCTCTGTTTCCCCCACATATAACCTTACCTGCCTCTCCCTGTCCCTCTCCCTCTCCCTCAGTACTGCTGACACCAGTAGTTCCTCAGCTGTGATCCTAGGTTGTCTCTGTGGTGCCTTCTAGCATCAAGTTTACTTTCACTGCCAGTATGACACTGCAATTAGGCAAAATATGTCCTGTTTTAAGGTTAGTGACCTACAAGGCCAAAGTGTCTTTCAAGCTTCCCTTACATTAATTGGGCATTAAATCACCATACCCAACGTACAATAGTTAATTAGTAAACACGTAATTTATTTCTTAATTTTTTGCTTTTGAAAAGAAAAAAAAAACACGACAAAAACGTGAAAATGCACTGTTAAATGATATTTACGAAAAGATGAATATCAATGAAAGATAGCTCAATGTTATGTTTCACCTTACTTAGGATAAATACTAAAACCAGGGGCCAATGGCTTGCCTCAATTTAAAGTAAATTATTCGATACATCCCAGCAAGCGCAAAAAGTCGTACTTGCATACTGCACCTTCTTAAATAACAAGCTGTTCACCAATAATGTCCAACAGTCCTTTATATATTGTTCAAAGTTACAAATGCATGTAAAGCAGGCCGATGCTTTCAGTCTGTAGATCAACCGTTGGCTCCCATGTGCAACCTAAGCGCTTGTTCAAATACAACTTTCATTTCTTCATGAATTGAAGACATAGTTGTTGTTGACCTCAGCCAGTGCTGGGGTAGCTGCTTCTCTCAGTTCCAGTCTTATAAGCTAAGCTAAACCCAAGCTACCTTTTAAATGAATAAATAGCTATAAAGAAAGGCATTATTATATTATTCATTCAACTGTCAGTAATACAACACACGTGTGGATTTTATGCTAGAATAAGCACAGAAACAAACCAGGGTATTTAGATCTCAAATTACCACCATCCCCTTACTTTTATGAATCCATTCAACAGGAAATACAATATATTTCTCATCTTTCCTCAATCTTAAACCCTTAGCCAACTATTGATACTACAGTGACTTCATGTATTTCTTAAGAATTTAAGAATTGATAAGGAATATATTTCAAGTCTCAGCAGACTGGAGCCCCTGGAAAATTGTGAAGAAAATGCATAGCAAGGCAGGATCCTCTCTTCTGATGCTGAACAAAACAGTTCCATATCCTGGGATATAGGGCCAAGCTACAGAAAAGGAGACATGACAACAAGAACACACTGTACGGGAATGAAGAGGCTAGAAACTCACAACACACACAAACCCAACATAAAACACACAGACACACAGACACAGACACACACACACACACACACACACACACACACACACACACACACACACAGGGAAGCAGTCTGTCTGATGCCTGTCTTCTTCCGCCAGGGATGCAGAGGAGAGGGAGGTGGGAGGAGGAAGGGGGGCAGGCAGAGGATGAAAGCAGACGCAGAGCAATACCAATTAAGAACGACAGCCGCCGGAGAACCAGACAGGGCACAGAGAGAAAGGAAAAAGACTATGCTGGAAGAAGGAAAAGACAGAAAGAATCCTCACTGGAGAAATGAAGGAGTTGGAAACAAAACTGAACGAAGCACTATTGAGGTTGGCAGACGAGGAGAGATGGGAAGACTGGGGGTGGGGGGACTGAAATATCCATGCACCTTGATCGCTAGTGTCTAGAGATGCAGGGAGAAAAACGAGGGGTGAGGGGAGAAAATAATGCAAGGGTGAGAGAAAATGAGAATAAAGGGGAATAAAATGAGCTGTGCTACGATGAAGATGGAGCAAGACAAAGGAAGATAGACACAGAGGGAGAACTTAAAAGGAATAGAAAATGCAATGAAAACATGAAGCTTCATGTGTGCTCAATGGCTGTCAGACCAGCTGCAGACACAAAACCACTCACAAAGGAGTAGAAGAGGACTTTCCTCTCTCAGCAAAAAAAAAAAGTAATATGGTCAGGCCGTGACCACAGAATGTGGTAAATCCACTCTCCAACACCATTACCATTCAACCAGCCACCCATTCCTGTAGAATTATAGAAGCCACAACACTCTCCTGAGTCTTATTACATGGAACATTATGGGAAGCCCTTACCTGGGGAATAATTCCTCAGTACCTGCTACTGCTGCAACATACCTCAACTACTCTCCACAAATCTGTGTGGGTGTGCATTTGTGTTTACTCAGCCTGAATGGTTTGTGGAAAACAAGCCTGTAAATTCCACAGTTGATAAGCGGTAACTAAAATGTCGGTGTGTTTTTCTATACCTCCGTCACACTGACAGACTCAGTGGCTGCTTGGTTTGTAAGCGTTCTGTGCATACCAGCTTTACTGAAAAGCAGGGGGAGATAGTGGCTTGTGAAAATATACTAATTTTATTGCCACTAGACTGGACGTGCTCAATGTATTGTGGCAAAAATATTCTTGGTCAATGAAATCTGTACATGAGAGCCTGTCTGAAAGCAAACAGGTGGGTGGAGAGCAGTGATGACGGTGGAAGCAAGATGGAGAAAAAAAAGTCGAAGAATCAGTAAGAGAGTTTGAGCTGTGCTATAAATATCAGCTTTGAGGTTTGCCTCCAGAAAATTAGCTCTCAGTGTCTCGGATGCTGCTTCTGCCAAGTCGATATGAAACTTTAACACAGTGGCAGCTCATTAAATAGGAAAACAGCACAATGCACAAGACCAAGCAGGGCTGCTCCCTGCCATCACCACAGCTAAAGCTTTGTGAACTCAAGAAGAAGCTGTCGAGCCAAGTGTGTTGGTGTATGCGTTCATCTTTGCTTAATAATGCTTTGTGTTCATTTATATTTACATTATTGAAATATTTAAACAACCAAATATAATTATATTTGGTTCTGCAATCTACAAAGCCACCCATTAATTACACTTTATACCATGGCAACAGGAGGCACTTGTCTCTGATTGGCTGGCAGATATTGATTCAATTTATCTATTGGGATACCTCAGTGGTCATGAGCCAACAGCGTTTCAGTGTTTTGTATTCTGTTATATGCAGTCGTTTTCGAAACATGCTAATGCACTGTAATATGCCCCAATGCAAAATATGACAGGCTTAACTGAGAGGTAGTGTTCACTGTTTGCTACGTGCACATATGTCAGAATCACATTGGTCTAACTTGTGGATTTATCCGTTTTTGAATGATCTTTGACTAGCTTTTAATTAGGAAATTGTGGAAATATGATAAAAATATGGTTATTTAAGGTAAAGCTATTTACACCTGCTATTAAGATAAATCAAATATAAAATGTTGTGTTTCCTATGCATTCTTATTGACTTGATTAAGATTCAGTATTCATGCTTTTAGGTAAAAAGCAGACTGTGTGCAACCAACAGAGTGCAACTGCTGTCTTCTGTGCATGCCTGATATTTGGGGGCAGTCTGGAGGAATGAAACATGCATAGCATCTGAGAATAGTCTTTAACTTCCATTTCAAATGCTACACAAGCTTCCTTCCCAGCCATCATCAAACTGTCAAAATCACAGGAGCAAGACTAAATCAAGGGACACAGACCTGCACACAACGTACACTCAGACAAATGAGCTTGAGCTGTATCAGCAAGTCACCAACTTCAAGGTTACTATGGTACAGCCTCCCACTCCCAAACAGTAACCATCACAATTACATGTCCAACTTCAGCCTTTACCTTAACCTCAACCTTTTACTAACTTAAACTCTAAAGCACAAGTTTAAGCCCTCAAAAAGCCTTTTGAATGTGTGTCAGAAGGTGAGACATAATGTCCTTCCTTTACACAAATGCCCTCACTCCCAAGGTCTAAAGCTTAAATTGATCTTCACAAACACAGATGTACAAGCACATATACACACACACACACACACACACACACACACACACACATATACACAGTGTCAGTCAACAATTTACTGGCTGTCAACAGTGTAAGTAATAACGCAGACTCTGAAAGAGAGACAGAAAGTAAGTGCTGTGATTAGTTGTGGGAACAAAGCCTGGTCTGATGTGAGAAGGACAGGGTGGAAAACAAGAAAAACAGAGAGATGTAAGCAATGGCAGACCCTTCTGTTTGGATTATAGTGAAGATGTAGAAATACCAACAAATGTACGTCTTTAAAAGTGAAAGACGAGCAGAAAGGTAAAGTGAATGAGTTATGATCTTGAGTAAAAAATTAGCTAGTTATATTCGTTTTATCTAATAAGAATGACTATCTACCTCCGGATCTATGCTCCCATATAAATTCAGCAGAAGCTCCTAAAATGTTATTTGAGCATCAAAACATTTAAAATGCAGAAACCACATGATGCGTTAGGATAACAGCTTACATGCCGCAATTCTTCAGTGTCCTTAGATACTCTGTACTTTAATTAGTATGAATTAAACTATACCAAACCTTTGTTAAACTTAATCTTCCCACACAAAATGTTTTAACTTTTAAATAGGCCACAACTCAAACGTCACAAGAAATGTTTTGTTGATGATTTCAAGTAGTTCTGCTGAATCAAGCTAATTTCCTAAAATGTACCCTAACACTTGAACTTCATCGACAAGTTGGTATTAAGGCAACAGACAGTCCAGACAATAAACAATTGAGCCTACTTGCCTAAGCCATGGCCCCAGTGCAGGGACAGGCAGTGCATGCTAGTGCTATTTACATAGCCTTAACTGAGAGCTTTGTAAGTGCTGCAGGGCCTAAGTCCTGTTACATAATGAGTAAGGCTGTCTAATGTTGGTTTGGAGCAGGAAAAAGGGAACATTATAGGTTGGATGTCCAGCATATTCTCTGTCAGTTTCCATGTGATGCCCATCTCTTTCTCTCCACATCTCTCCAATTAGCCGACATGGAGTAGAGGGAGGGACGGAGGCCCCCACCAATCCTCGGCACATTGAACATTCCCCTGGACCCCTGCCAAGACTCACAGGCAGCAACTCGCCAGTTTCTGCTTCGCTTCCCCCATCCCCCTGCTTCCACCCCAGCCTGGCTTACCCCTGGTGGGCCCCCTAAGCCCCTGCCCCCTCTATTGGCACACAAGTTAGACAAGGAGGAGGGGGCTACACAGACACCGTCCCCCCCTTGACTTTGTATACGAGGCTTACTGGTCATAAGCAAATACCTGAGCGCTGATCTTCATGCAGAGCTGGAGCTATAAGTTAGCTCTTCTCTGGTAAGTTATGCATTGAAATGTATATCAAGAGGTGCAGCTTACACTCTTACACATCTTGGCAAACAGGAAATGCTAGATTTAGTACTTGAAGATGTGATCAGACCTATCTTAGCATGAGATCAGTATGTCTGCCAAAACAGATCAGTGTCAGACCTGAGATGAACCCTGGGCCACATCATACAGATATAGGCTGGATAAACTGCATAGAGGCAGTCTCATCAATGGTAACACAGTTTTTCCTGAAACATTTCTTCACAAGAGAGGAAGTAATAGTTTTGCCCAATCTAGTACCACTACAGCCACTGAAACACAAAAAAAACTGTCCATGCCAAAGTCAGTCTGTGCACGTTCTTTTTTTGGGTGACGTCCGTCCACCAAAGGATACTACAACTATTTCTGGCTTGCTAGCACCCTATCATTACTACTGAGTCAAGATACACATTGGTTTGCACACACAACTGCTCCTCATTTAGTACAATGGCCTCACCAAATACAATTGTCTGGCAAATCTTTACCCTGCTCCCCTTGACTTCTAAATAGCAATACATTGAGCAGAGATAGAGGGTAATGGCTTTTGGCAGCCTTCCACTGAATCCAGCTGATTCTACTGTCAACGCTCCCCTACTGGAGCAGCACCCTGCGGCGGTGTTAAGCGCGTTATCTATCAGGGCTGAGCCAGTTGTTTGAAAAGCCTCATAATCACAGGCTCAGTGACTACCACGGTCAGGCCTGCGCTTAGGTCAATGACGGGGAAAAGGGATAGACAACACAAGCACGACACAAAGGGATTTACCTGGGTCAACACAAAATATCGGACACTGAATAGAAAGAAGTTTTTGTTTATTTAAAACTGCAATTCCTGGGGCAAAATGACAGACTATTGTACAGAAGGAGACAATCAAAGCAGAAGAAGCAGAAGTGTGTATGCAGGATACAATGACACAGAGCAAGCAGGCCCATTCAAGTTATGTTTGGCCGGTAGTGAAAACGTGGCTAATGATGCAACCTGAGGACTAGACTGGTGTTCATGTTTTGTCTGTAAAGGGTCAGGCAAGGGGAAGGAAGCCTAGGGTTTCCTTTTAAATAAATGATCCTGCCCCTTCAGTGATAGGGGGCTGCAGATGGAGCTACTGCCAAGGTTTGTCCTCGTGGCTTTGTTACAATACGCTCTAATCAAAACAACGTCTAGATGCCAACAGCCTACAGCCTGGTTAGATCCAGAGCCAACATGGGTTATGGGTTTCCTGCTAGTGTGCTGCCAAAACGGCAAGTAGTAATATAATTTACTGAGTCTGTGCCCCAGTGAAAGACTGAATTTCTTATTTTGAGTCATTTTCCATTAGGAAAAAAAAGCCCACTTAAACATGTTAAGATTGAGCTTATTTAGATTTTAGAAATGTTCCAACTACCGTTTTTGCACAGCAGCACTGATAGAATATCCATATTCTAAGCAGACTATCAGTATTATATATGATAACCAAGCGGATAGTTTACGCATTCCCTTAGAAAAGAAAACCTATGAAACTATGCCTCTAGTAACACTCTATAGACAATACATTCACAAGAATAGAGAAGCATGGCTGACATCTTCATTGCAACATTAAATGCCTTTCCTTTAGGGTATCCCCATCGCTGTTGACCAAAGGTCCATACACATCCAAAATTTGCCCAAGTGTCCTCCAGATGAGCCACCTGCTGTGGCTTTAGTAGCAGCTATGGTTCTAAAGCAAGTGTGCGTGTCAAGGATAAGGCTAACTATAAGGCATTTAAGAAAACTAGCAGACTCCCTCCAGCTCCTATCAGACTTTAGATCTTTCTTTTCTCCATATTCACTAGTTTTTTGTTTTTTTTTAAATTGGGCTCCAACATCTTTTCACAGCTATCCCCTTTCTGCATGCTCATCAGCCTTTTGGAAGGATGGCTGCGCGGATGGAAGGTAGGACCCTTGACCCCGGGTAAGAAACAGCTCTGTGTTTGTGTCTGTGAGTCAGCTGGGTGTCTAGGGCATGCACAAGGCAACTCAAGGCCTGATTAACAACTGCAGAGCATTAACCAGCCGCCAGAATTTTGAGAGCTTGACATTAATGGTCACACAGACCCCTTGCAAAAATGATTACACGTGTGTGGCCACCAGCTGACACAAACACACAACATTTACATTCCAAGACAGACCACAGACACACACTCAAACAGGCACGGAGACCTAGACAAATCTGTATGCACACAAATAAGCGTTTCCCATCCAACTGCAAATGTATGTGTGCCATTGCTGCTCGCGCACATTTTTCATTTCATCACCTCACTGGTGTGTGACGATAGAGATAAGACAGTGGTGACAGAGATGTCAGAGGGGGGGAAGGAAAACGGGGTTTGAAATTGAACAGGAAATTATGTACTTCAATTAAGACACGCAGAGGAGATATTAAAAGCTATACTCCAGTGCCTGGAGACAGGATGCAGGAAGGGGGGATGCAATGGAAGGCGACAGTTCAATCAGAATCCCCGGCTTTCTCACCAAGCCCGGGGGTGGAGGAAAGGAGGGAAGAGAGACAGGGCAGCTATGTTTAATAATGTACTTGGAATTAGTGTAGTGGAATGCACAATAGTGTACAAGATACATGGTGTGATACAGCTACAGAACGAACCGCAGACCAAAGAGCAGTGAAAGCTGGCATCAGACCTAAGACTATGCCTTTGTCACATTTAGGGAACACTGCAACTACAATGGGAAGGTACAAAAAAAAAATACTCAGCCCTGCTGCCGTAAAACAATTCTACTCTCTGCAATCAACCAATAACCATAAAATTAGCGCACCATTACCTTCTAATAACTACAGAGGCATTGAAAAAAGGCAAGGCTGTTCTCTCAGTCACTTCAAGAAATCATCACATTACACACTCACATGTACTGAGTGTGTTCCAGTCCACCCAGCCAATCATGAAAGAGCTATGATATAACACAAAAGTTCCCAACATTTTCAAGCCCCTTCATAAAAGCATACTAAATTTAGTCATCAGCCACATTGTAAAAATCTAAAAGCAGCACATGGGAGAATACATCCGATTAACCAGTAGTCGATTTTGTCGCTTTTAAATGTGTGCGACATGAAAAATGTGAAGAAAACGCTATTTTGCAGCAGTACAATCTCTACATTCCAGACACACGAGTAAAGCGATATAGTTGATTATTTAGCATATAGTAACAACATGCACCAATTTACAATTAGCAAAGCTAACAGTATTTGAAACTTACCTTGCGTTAATCACAGCTTTGGCAGCTTTCAGTTAAGAGTCGATACATGGCAGAAAAAAATATGCAGAAAAGCATTCTCCGATGTCTTTTCTAAAGTTACCCGTAAAGAGATGGAGCAGACATTTAGTCGCAATTAAAGTCAGACTTGGTAGAGAAGCCGACTGCTGCCGCTGGAGCAGCTTGGTGACAAGATACCGAGGTAAACAACGGCTACTCAGCCAGATATACACACAGCAAGTACGGTTATTTATGCTTTGAGCAAAAATTAAAAAAAATAAAAAATGTGAAATTATACTCGCCAAAAAACAGTTTTGTTAAAACGTCACGATAGACCGGGGGGCGGGGAAGGGGGCGAAGCACCACTAATAACAAAAACAACAAAAAACGAACACGAATACAATGACTTTTAAAAGCAGCTAAATTATGTACGCTAACGTTAGCTGGTTGGCGTTTTGGTCGTCGACCGTTGCGAGGTTTTGCAAACCGGAGAATTCAGGCAGGTTGAAAAAAAAAATCGCCGTTGAGTTCTCGCTGAGCAAGCCGACGGCCGTGAGCCAGCAGCCAGCCAGCCAACTTGTTTTAAAGTGCAAAAAGAAATGTTTTTGTTTTTTTTAGTTTAAGTCGCCGGTTGGACGACTAGCGACGGGCTGGCTACCGCGAATGCAGAGTGAGTAACGACTCCGAGGAAATACATTCTGTGTGGATCCAGACAGCGGAGCGGACACTCATGGTAGGCGTTCAGTGAGCTCTCGTTGACAGTGATCTCGCAGCCATTTTGTTCAAACTAACAACACCGCAGTCTCCCTCTCCTCTTCCCAGCCAGCAGACACACCAGGAAGCGGCTCCGGATACGTCACTCCCGACCAACCGAAACCCCGGACGGTAAACTCCGCCCACCGCCCTCCGACCCGCCCTCCTCCGCTCTCCAAACCTCCAAGCGGCCACAGAGGATTGACAGGCAAGAAAACACACGCACGCACGCACACACACACACACACACACACACACACACACACACACACACACACACACGGAGGCAGGCAGCTCATATTTCCAGGGTAATCGCAGAAGCGTGGACCCAACATTGTGTGCTTAAAAGAAATAAATGTGACGCTGTAATGCTGTAGAGGCAATATTTCTGAAAGCAAAGCCATTTTGAATGAAATGCTTATTAAAACATGGCCACTATTTATGTTCTGTGTTATGCTACATATGTTTTGCTTCTAGCAGTGGTTAAATATTGAGGTGTTAAAGCTGCTGTAGTCAGAATTTAGAACAAAAAAATAGAACAAATCGCTTAACTCAACTTAAGTATTTTATGTTGTTATTTATTTGTTAGAGTTTGTTTTCATTGTTTGTCTGATTTGACATTTGTTTTATTGTGAAGCACTTTGTAACTTTGTTTTCGAAAGGTGCCAAACAAGTAAAGTTATAATTATTGCTTAATACTATTATTATTACTTAGTGTAACTCTGCAGACCTTATTTTCAACTTTCACTCATTGTTCTGGTTTTAGAGCTTGCAGCTGTGTCGCTTTGGTTTATTCTTATCACTTTCATCAGCACAATTCCAAATGTATGCATCTGTGTCCAGTGAAAAATCTCTAAAGAACTGACTGTATGCCAATCGTCCAGCACCACAGAGACAATGTCAGTGACTAGACGAAGCATTCAGCACATAAAGGAAATTTTGCAAAGTAAAGTAACTACATCCATTATCCATACCCACTTTATCTTGTAGAGGGTCGCCTGGGGCTAGAGTCTATCTCAGCTGACGTTGGGGTGAAGGGCAGGGAACAACCTGGACAGGTCGCTAGTCCAAGACAGAGCCAACACAAAGAGATAGGCAACTATATCATTCTCACATCTATGGCCAATTTAATTTAGAATCACTGCCTCACATGCATGTCTTTGAACTGTGGGAGGAAGCCAGAGCACCCAGAGAAAACACAGGCAGGCATAGGCTACAAACCACTGCAACACCATGCCACCCAGTAAAGTACCTTTCCATGAACCTCAAAGTTGTGACTTTTCTCCTAGTGAAAGTGTTCTGTTATACAGATACAATGCCATACTTCGTGTGACTCATGACCAAAATAGTGCACATAAAATAAAAAGGAGTCCTTAAAGTCTTCAAGCAATCGGAACTTTCTTCATGAACTTTAAGAGACTAAGATGGCTTTAAAAGGGCCAACCCCAGGTTTCTCTACCCAAGATGACCTTTGTCAAGAATCTCTTCATCACATGATGTCCAGAAACAGGGGGTGATAATTCTGAGCTATTCACAACATGATGGATGAGGTCGCCCTTGTGCACCCTGAGCCACGTCTGCAGCCGTCTCAGAGAAAGAAAATGCAGCCCCTGTCCATTCTCTACACTCCTTTCTCATGGAAATGACCGCTCCACGCACAGACAAACACACACAGAAACACACACACTGTGCGGTGGGAACAGGTCAGGACTGCGTTCCACAAAGGGGAAGGCTGACCAGTGAGAACACTCCTATACATCACTGGGAGAGACTGCTAATGAGAAAGCCAGGGGCCCTGGCCAAAAGTTTTTTTTCTCTCCTTTTCAAGGCAATATGCCCAGAGCTATTAAAACAGCAAGCTCCAAATGAATGGAGAAAGCAGATGTTGCCTGCTCAGGGTTAAGAGAGGTGAGAGCAGAGGGGAATGCCTTCAGAAACGCCTTAAGGGATATGTAGTTCACTGTGGCTCACACTAACAAACTGAAAATGCAGGAACTTACTGTTCATGTATGCCATGTAAATAAATTGTGCTCCTAGTAAACATTTTGTCACAGAGCTAATTGAATGTGTCTACTTGAAGCATCAATTCAGTGATTTATTATGTTGTGCAAACTAAACTATCTACATTACTTATAGCCTGAGTCACATGAGTTATCAGAGAGTGAAGTGGAAATGAATGCACCACAAAGGACAGCTGAGACTTCAAATAACGATAGTGGTTGGACATGTATTTAGCCATCAATGGCAAGAACTACTCAGGTGTGTGTGTGTGTGTGTGTGTGTGTGTGTGTGTGTGTGTGTGTGTGTGTGTGTGTGTGTGTGTGTGCGTGTTAATGTAGGTGAGTAAAAAAGACAGGGAGTGTGTGTGTCTCTGTGCGCAGATATGCACACGTATTTATGTGTATGTGAACGTGCACGTCCTCCTCATGCACATCCACTCTCCAACTCATCACCGCTATTCTTTTAGGTGTCTTTGAGATGTTTCTTTGACTCCGCCAATTTGCCTAATTGCTTTCACATTTAAGCAGACTGCTGACAGAAGCGAGTCAATGGGAAAGGTCCGCCTGACATTCTGATAAGAAACAACCCAGACACAAGCTGTAGGACTGCAGTGGAGGCAATCGCTCACTCCTTCCCCTCTCAGACAATACACCTCTCTTCCTCCTGCTCTCGCTATTCTCTTTCTCTCCTCTCTCCATTTTTTTCAGTGGGCTCTTCTGCCTTTTGTTTTAATTCCAGTCCAATCATGAGCTCTGTTCCGCATAAGGTTTTAATTTCAAGCCTGCTGCCAGAGTCTGCCACAGTCACACGAACCCATGCTTTCATGCAAGAATGCACGTGCATACACCAACCTACAGATTCTTATGCATACTATGCACACACTCGCTTTACTCTCTCATCACAAATACACATTCACACCTAAATGTTACATGGCTACATGCATATTTAATGTATGTGCTCGGTGACTACATTTTATCATTTAAACATGATCCCCGTGAGACAGAGTATCTCCTACTTGAAACATTAATAACCACAGAATGCAGACACATCAGACAAATTACACAAACACATGCCCAACAAGCTGTAGTTTTTCTTCAGAAGTCAAAATTTGTTCATAGTTTATGAAAGGCCAGGTAAATTTAAAGAATGATCAAATCAATTTTTAGTACTTACAAGTTATTTTTTATTTTTTTTGCCTTACTCTAAAATACAAAACACCTGTCCAAATGCATTACCTTAACATTTAACCCTGTGGAATTCACTAAGCAAACGTGATCTGAGGGGAACCAAACATTTCATGACAGCACAAAGTCCAAAAGCTGATCTTGGTTTTAAATACGTATTCCCCAGACACTGAATTCTAGAGGAAGACATTCATAGTTGGCTGTGTGATACAGAATAAGCGATGAGTTGGGGGTGTCAGTTTTTCGGTATTGATTATGAATACACAATCCTTCTCCACAGTCTGGACTTTATGCATGTGAGTAATCAAAATGCAGACAGCGAGCTACTGCTGCTTCGCTCAAAGTGACATTTCCAAAGGCATGACTTGACATATGCAAAAGGACCGTCATGATGATAATTCTAACAGAGGAAGGAACCATCTCCTAACTGCACATAAAAGAAGAGTGTTGCACAGCGACTCTCCCAGTTCTGCTACTTCAAGGCTAAATTTGCAAGTAGGAACTGTGCGGTGGGGCTGAAACATTCATTGTGAGTTTTTCTCACTCTGATTAGCAATGTGATTGAAGTGCCTATCCATTAAATAACAGTGCAGAGTGGTAAAACCCTGCTGAGTTGCTCATTGCTCATCTCCAAGGTCTGCAGCATTGCAATGAGAGATAAGACAGACTGCAAGTAGCTGAAGGCACGGTAGTCCAGAAGAGGAGGAGGGATCCTTTTCATTAACTTTCATTAAGACTAAAGAGCGAATTACCCTGAACAGTAGAAGTCTGACACATAAAAGTCATTAGGTGGGGAAATATCCGCTGACCAGCCACAGCATTAAAACCATCACAGGTCAAGTGAATACCACTGATTATCTCTCTACAGTGGCACCTGTCAAGAGATAGGATATATTAGGCAGCAAGTAAACAATTAGTTCTTCGGGTTGATGTGTTGGAAGCAGAAAAAATAGGCAAGCATTGGGATCTGAGCAACTTTGACAACAATCAACTTGTGATGACTGCTTAAGTGGGTCAGAGCATCTCCACAACAGAAGTTCTTGTGGAGTGTTCCAGTTATGTAGTGGTTAGTAACTCCCAAAAGTGGTCAATGGAAGGACAACCAATGAACCAGCAACATGGTCATGGATACCCAAGGCCCATTGATTTGTGTGGGAAGTGAAGGTTGCAGCACAAACTGCTGAAAATCTTAATGATGGCTATGAAAGAAAGTTGTTACAATACACAGTGTGTTGGGGCTGCCAAGCTACAGACTGGTTAGTGTGCCCACGCTGACACCTGTTCACTACAAGAAGAACCTACAATGGGCGAGTGAGTGAACTGGATCATGGAGCAATGAATGAAGGTGACCTGGTCTGATCAGTCATGTTTTCTTTAACATCATGTCAACAGCCCGGTGCATGTGAATTAGTTACCTGGGAAAAAGATGGCAGCAGGATGCACTATGGGAAAAAGGTAAGTTAGCAAGGCAGCATGATGCTCTGGCCAATGTTCTGATGGGAAACCTTAGGTCATGGCATTCATGTGGATGTTAGTTTCACACGTACAACCTACGTAAACATTGCTGCAGACCACCTAGACCCCTTCATAGCAATGGTGTTCTCTGATAGCAGTGACCTGTAGGCCTTCAAATTCCTCAGATCTCAATCTGGATGAGCAACTGTGGGATGTGCTAGAAAAACAAGTCCGACCCTTGGAGGCCCCTCCTCGCAACTTACAGGACTTAAAGGATCTGCTGCTAACGTCTTGGGATTTGATACCACAGGACACCTTCAGAGGTCTTCTAGAGTCCATGCCTTGACAGGTACAGCATGAGGTGGGCCAGCACAATATTAGGCAGGTGGTTTTAATGTTGTGGCTGAACAGTATATACATACACTTCACTAAAATATACATGCAATGCCACATAAAAACGTGTGAGCAGTTACTGTTTATAAAAACACACAAATACATTATTAGACAATTTTCTGCGCACAAATACAGAGCAGACCATTGGCAACAAATGCCTCTAATCCTCTATGTGTTGCTGTGTGTCTGTACAGCACATAATGTATTATGGCTGAAGCACAATAGCAAGAAGAAACTGTGTGCTGCGGCTGGTAAAGGGGCAATAATGCTAGGGGTGGGAAAGGGGTTATGCAGACTCTGTGTGTGTGTGTGGGAGTGTTTTTGTGCACACGGCTGTGCATACATGCTTGTGTGTAAGTGCATGTCTATAGTATATGTGAGTGTATTTGTGTGTGTCCATATGTGCTCTGTATGGGTGGAGGGAGGCAGAGCAGAGCGGAGCGTTGCAGTGCAGTAGGACAGCGTTTCTGAGCTGTGGTAATTTCCCCTGAGACAAGCAAGCAGGTAAAGGCCAGCGAAAGAGGGAGGGAGGGAAGGAGAGAGGAATAGATGAAGGCTGGGATAGAGGGAGGGAGGGAGAGCGTCAGCAAGCGAGTATGTCAGAGAATAATGAGGAATGATACAGCGGTGGCGGAAAAGAGGCCGGCAGATTTGCCCAATCAAATGCGCATGGACTGCATTAACAGCATCTCAGGGCTGAACTTAGTAGCTCTCATTGTCAACACATTAACGTTAACGTTTCTATTTTCATTTCAAATGCCTTATCTTGTTAATGAGTGTTTCTGAACTGAGTCATTGTTTTTGTAATGAATTCATCTATTAATTACAAGTGTGCCTTTTCCTGATGACCTTGCTTTATTTTGTTACGAGCTGCAGACCTTAATATTAGCATACATTAAGCCCTGCTTATCTTTCATCCCCAATAGCTAATACATCGAATTATCACCCCCCCAAAAATGCATCAACCACAATAGTGTTTTGTCTGTGTGTGTTTGTGGGTGAGCACCCTCACTTATTAGCCCCTTTCCCCTCCCTACTTGCAAACTCATTACCAGCGTATAAGACCTGCGTGGATTTTATGGTGTTTTGGGAACTGACTGGTTAATCAGATTTATTGCACACTTAAGCTTAATTGATTGCCTTTATGGATTCAAATGAATAATTAAGTACTAACAAGGCTAGTTTCTGTTTCATCATTCAGAAATGATGATAATGACCCACAGAAAGCGAAGGTGGTTGAAGTGTCAATCAAAAAAAAAAAGCTAACATCACAATATTTGCTTTTCGGTGTTAGTCCTCTCTTTATTACCTGATTATAATAATGCTGTGTGTGAACTGTTCCACGCGCCTCAAAACACTGATACATTTCCCACTTAATCTCAAATCTTCTAAAACTCAAAGTAGGAGATTTTTTTTTCTGCCTGCTGCTGTCCTTCCCTGTGATATTTGATGTTTCTACTTGAAATGAAGTAGTATAAGCTATATAGAGGCAGTGAAAGTACAGCCCCCCCAAACAAAGACAACATATCCTGACCTTCAGATGATCTTCATCAGATCAATACTATCATCAGCACAGACATGCGGTCACAGATTAACCTAGCCTCCTGTACCATCCCCCAGCTCCCCACCCAAACACACACATGGACACACTTGCTCTCTCTTACACACACACACCTTATTCTGTAAAGGGGGCCTGGGTGTATTGATTGGTTTGTACAGATTGACACACAGAACCGCCACATGTACACACTTGCTTGTTGACTTTACTTTTCACTGGCTGGCTGCTATTGCATAGTGGGTGGGAGGATGGATAACAGTATATTTGGGCCAGTTAAGTGCTTCTGTATGGATCGCCAGCTGTAAGCACAGTAGAGGTAGATGCATTGACTGCAGCCTTCACCTTGTTATGATGGCAAAAATAAAGAACAGTTGGTAGGAACTCAAAAAGACTGAATTGCTTCTCTGCCTATAGGTCGATCCAGCAATGCTGCACAAATGATTGCTTCTGTATTTACATGTATGTTTGACATTAGAGAAAAGGGCACAATAAAGGCCACATGAATAAGCTGTTCTTAAGTCTGCCATTGCATGTCATTTTTTAACATATCTTTGTACATACATGACACACAAACACATACAAATACCTGTATCTGACTCCCCAGCAGCCATTTACACAAAATATGCACCAATACAGTGAGCAAAACAAGCAAATTGATAGCTATATGTCTGCGAGTGCAAACTTAATCCCACGTCGAATGTAAATGTTGGTGGCATATCCAGAGGCAAGAGTTGATATTTGGAAGTCCATTAACACAGGGTGGAGATGGGTTAATTCACTGTGTGTGTCTGGTGATCCAGAGGGAGTTTTAGGGCATACAAAGAGGAGGAAGGTGAGAGATGGATGATGAGGTGGGAGAAAAGAGGGGGGAAAAGAAAAGAGGGTGATATGCAAAAATAAAAGGGCAAATGAAAAGGAAAAGAAGAGGGAGATTGCAAATAAATGTGGAGGGAGGTAGATGTGTATGTGAGGAGGATTGGTGGTGGTGCTGGGGAT
>OMNN01099535.1:5738-18108 GCA_900302755.1 Chromis chromis | reverse complement strand
GTCAAGCCCGAAAATATTCATACCCCTGGTAAATTTTGACTTTTGTTACTTTTATTCAACCAGCAAGTTTCTTCTTGACTGGAAATGACACAGGCGTCTCCCAGAAGATAATAAGACGATGTACAAGAGGCATCATTATGGAAAAAATATTTCTCAACTTTTATTTACATTTGAACAAAAAGTGGCATGGCAAATTTACCAGGGGTATGAATAATTTCGGGCTTGACTGTATATATATATATATACACATATGACCTGACATCCAGAGTCCATCCTATCTATTTAAATTCTGTGTTCAAAATAGCAGTACCAAACGCTCATAATGTTTGTATCCACCACAGGAAAAAGAAATGGAGAAACAAAGGCTCCTGTACCAGCAGTCCAGACTTCATAATCGTGGTGCTGCTGAGATGGTCCTGCAAATGATCAGTGCCTGCAAAGGTGGTCTTTCTCCTTATCTTTGCTCAACAATTTTGCCTGCAAACTTGCCTGTACAGTGATTTAGTTTACCCTTCACTAAGTTTCTGGCTTCCTGTTTCCTGTAGGTGAGACCGGCCCAATGGTATCAACAACCCTCAAGCTGGGTATTTCTATCCTTAATGGCGGAAACAGTGAAGTTCAGCGGGTATGTGGTCTGGAACAAACCATTAAGATCATGTCATTTAGAATCTGTAGTACCTTAAAGGAGCATTTTTTATGAATTCCTGTCATTTTCTTCTCAGAAAATGCTCGAGTACTTAAAGGACAAGAAGGACGTAGGCTTCTTTTTGAGTGTCCAGGCACTGATGCAGACCTGCTGGTCAGTTTAAGTGTATTTTTATGTATGTACTTGAAAAGTAGGGAGAGCACAAGTTAAAACAAGTTTGTATTCTCTGCAGTGTCCTGGATCTCAATGCCTTTGAGAGGCAGAACAAGGCAGAGGGGCTGGGCATGGTTTCAGAGGAAGGCACCAGTAAGTCTCCATACTCTTTTCTTCAGCATCTCTTTTCACTCCTAAAATTCAGCAGGCAAAACATCACATTGCAGCCATTGTTCAGTATAATTATGTGACAGATTATCACAGATTATTGCAGTCCACAGTGAAGGGATACGAGTGAAGATGGTGCATGTTTTGTCTGAATGAGGAAATTCATATACTGTAGACCTCTTTGCTGTTCTTTGTAAGCCCAACAACATAGTAAACACATTCAAAGCAGATTTGAAAGGTCAACAGAAATGAATTGCAAAAATGATTCAACTGAAAAATAAGTGAGTACCAAATGATACCATTATTCACTGTACTACATGAATTAATGAATAGATTTAAGACATTTTGAGCATCTATTAATTCATCTTCCTCTAAATGCTTTCCATCTGTGACATTACTGTACAAATTTAGTTTGAATGATTAGTTTCCTAACATGAAGTATCATTAACACTTGGATAACTGTTGAAGAATTCCATCTGAGGGATTTTTAATTTAACTTAAATTAGTTTAAGTTTTTCCCTGTGTATGTCTCGTAGTTTGACATGCCTATTGGAACGTCACCTACTTTTGTCATCTAATTCTGGAGGTTAATTTGAAATTCTACCTGAATGAATTTGCCATGGAATGTTGTTAATCTCCCCCTCCTCATCTCTTAGTCCTCTACTGTTGTCAACACACTGATCCTCTCTCCCTTCCCCACGATCACTGCCACCTCTCCCTTGTCCCTCCTTTCATGGTCCTCAGACTTGAACCTAGATCGGGGTAAATCATGTTTCTGTCCATCTGCCTCTCTGCCCTCTTATTCCTCTATCTCTCCGCTGTCCCTCTTGCGCCATCACTCCTTCTTCTAACACTGAAATTCCACCAAGAGAGGATTGGATGCCTCTGTCCATCTTTCCTGTTCATAGCTTGCGCCCCTCCTCACATGTCCTGTTTTCATTTCAAAAAGCAATGAATGGAATCTGGTCTTTTCTTGCTCATGAGAAACTACTAAAACTGTGAGTGAAACCTTCATGAGCGATATTTGCAATGAATAGTGATAGCTCCTCATTTCTCGACCCTAATGACTTCTTACACATTTTTTCAGTCAGAAGATTTATAGAAAGGCTGTTATTATCTTGAAACACGACCGCAAAAATTGTTGCAACTTGTAAAAACCAAAGTGAGTCAAGCTTTAAAACTCTCACCACACATAAATCTATCAGTGTTTAATTTCAGCACCAAAATGTCAAAAATTTAAAGACTATTCTTTTAAATTTGTTTAGACCAACTTGAACTTGAACTTCTCTTAAATTCTAAGGGTAAAAGAGTCGCATGGCACAAGTACAAGTCATGAGTTTTACTCAAAAACTGTAATTTTCATCTGACTAAAGAATGTGTGGTCCCTTCCTTCGATGTACTGTCACATGCACTGGATTCCTTTCAACATGTTGATGGACAATGCCCCAACCTCTCTGACATTTAACTCTGCTGCATTACAGCTAAGTTGGTATTTGCTGCATGATTCTGTGTTTGTGTGTGCATTCATTGCAGCCAGTGGTGGACTTGGTCTCCAAATAAGCAAAAGAAATTGAGCAATATTGTATACCTTATCATATTTGGTATATATCCCTATTTGAAATGGTGTAGTGGTTTTTAAATAAAATGACACACACTTTAAAACCACAATTTTCTCTCCTCTACTGAATTCCTATATGCATAATTTATAAACTCTGTGTCAATACATTTCCACCAGTGAATCAGTTCACCCCTGAATACTGCAAAGTCTTAACCTAATTGCTGTTCTGTCTACCAGTACAACAATGCATCATCATTGTCTTCTCTTTATACATGTTGTTAATGTGACTGTATGTCTGTTCCTGTGTCACTTTTTCAACTCGTTTTCACATTAAGTGTATGCATGTGATGCTGATGTTGCCTGTATGCTGTTTGATATGTGATTGTATGTCACACCATTGTCAGAACACAGTCATTTGTATTTCTTCTATTAATATTATTGATACAATTTAGTGTGACTCATTCTTTAATTGAAAGTAACAATCAACACTCGGTCAGAGGTGGTTATTGCAGTGCCTGATATTAAAATCCATTTAGAGATGATGGTAAGTTGAGAAAAGCTTTTTATTTATTATCCTCACAGTGCTTATACTTAGGCAAACTATTTTAGTAATTACCAATAAGACTTCTTATTATTGTATGTAATCTGATCTAGCTTGAATTAAGCACTCTGATTCATTTTTTTGTCTTTTTTTAGATGAGAAAGTGATGTCAGATGATGAGTTCACCTGTGACCTCTTCCGTTTCTTGCAGCTGCTTTGTGAAGGTCACAATAATGGTGGGAATTACTACTATTTCAAATGAGACTAAAACTGGATTCCAAACAAGTGAAAAAATCCATTAAAACCAACCATTGTAAACTGTTGTTAATCAAAATGATCTCTGTTTTGCTGCAGATTTTCAGAACTATCTGCGGACACAGACAGGCAGCACAACTACCATCAACATCATCATCTGTACTGTAGATTACCTTCTTCGACTGCAGGTTTGACAGTAATTTTGGTGCACTTAATAAGGACTGAACTTTAGAAGGTGATACTGGAGATCATGATGTCATAAAAATACATGTTAAACATAATGTGCTATTGATTGTGTAGCAGGTTGGGTGTACACATCCAACTTTGCCTTCAGTATTGGGTCTGTAGTCATTTTATAGCTTCCAAAACCTTTTTATTCTGTAGTTCAGATAATTTGATGATTCACACACTTGAAATATTTGCACATAGTATTTTGGTCAAC
Source organism: Chromis chromis (assembly GCA_900302755.1). NCBI lineage: Eukaryota > Metazoa > Chordata > Actinopteri > Pomacentridae > Chromis > Chromis chromis. Next base: position 14,345 of record OMNN01099535.1, on the reverse strand, counting down.
TTTTCACTTAAACCATAAAGTATGATACCAGAATACTCTTCTTACCTCTCATTTTTTCAATCAAGGAATCCATCAGTGATTTCTACTGGTATTACTCTGGCAAAGATGTCATCGATGATCCAGGCAAAAAAAATTTCTCCAAAGCTATGACGGTGGCAAAACAGATTTTTAACAGTCTAACTGAATACATTCAGGTAAAATTTGAATAAATGAGGCATTTTTGCTGGCTGGTTGTTTTGTTTATTTTGTGTGTAACACACGGTCTCTCTCTTTAGGGCCCATGCACAGGCAACCAGCAGTCCCTGGCTCACAGCAGGTTGTGGGATGCTATTGTCGGGTTCCTTCATGTCTTTGCCCACATGATGATGAAGCTGGCTCAGGTACACACATTATGATTTAATTAGCTATACTTTACAAATTAAAAATATTTATTTGCTGTAAACATAACAAAAGAAACATAAATTCAGTTTTGCTTTAGTTCTGTAACTTCATGTGTGGATCGAGCTCTCAGGCACCAAATCTACATTTCTATAATAAACATTGACAGAACAATCTGTTATACAACTTTTATCGTAGGACACATTTTAGTTTCAGTGACTATGACAGAAGTTAGTGGTAACCATGAAAAGTGCGATTATCTTTAGAGCCAACTGTTCCGCATCAGTGCATTAATGCTTATTCATGGTTCACTTTGGCTCTCAGTGGTTATTAGTATGAATGTCAAAAGTTCAATTCAGTTTAATTTATATACTGCCAAGTGACAGCATTGGTCATCTCAAGGCACTTTACATAGTAACTGAAAGACCTTACAACATTTATACAGAGAAACCCAACAAATCTAAGTTTCCTTTGGATTCCCTTTGAGCAAACACTTAGCGGCAGTCGCAAAAGTGAGCGTGAACTTTTCACAGACTTTGAATTATGTTAGTGGGAGTGTACAGAATCACCCCATTATTATCAAGCCCTCAGGAATGTCTTCCTGCAGATGTTCAGTGGAGTTTACCTCTGCAGGATACATACCATACAAACAACTCCTTACCTGTGCATGAAGAAACTATGTTTTTTTACACAAGCCTCGTGGTAAACATGCTTGCAAAATTTTGGTAAATAGGTAAGCAGAAGCTGTGCCTGAATGTTCCACTTAGAGAGTAAAGTCACTTTGGATTTCTTCATTTATTTGTAACTATGAGCTGGTTTCAAAATCATTCTACACATTTGTATTAATTCTGAGTGATCACTTTCAATGAAGGCATTTTGACGTGTTGCTGTAGGAAGAAGTGTAACAGATAAAATTAATAATGGCTAAATTCCGTTTTGGGGTCCTGGTATTGTGCTTGCTGGCTGACTGTCAAACTGTGATGGCTTGCTGGGACACTTAAATAGAACAGAGCCATTCTTAATATTATTATTACCTTTTTCTCCTATTACAAGTCAAAATTTTTGCTGTAAAACACAACCTTCAATATGCATTTAAGGTAATACATACTTTCAAATAACCTTTTTAAGCTGGTTCTATACCATATATTTTTTGTATAATAAAATGTATGTTATTCATTATTAAAGGTCATTTAACTATTTAACAAACCAGGCTGGCTTGAAGTGTGGAACTGCGTTAATTTCAGACTGTATGGTGCAACTTGTGCCACTAGTGCTACAAATGAAAGGTCAAAATACTTGTGAGTGAAATCACCTGACTTTTCCACTCTATATAGTGCAGTCATCCTCTGTGGATGACTGGGGCTAATAACACACTGTTATTGTTATCAGCACAGTGTTTGCATGCATAACCCTTTAATCGTACGTTCAAGAGACAAGCCTTACTCCATCCATCAGTTTCCAGCTCAGCATACTCTAACACATATGATGCACCTAACAAAATGTTACTTTCCTGTGCACTGTCCCTCTTGACCTGATGTTCTCACAAGTATCAGCTGCTCCGTTTATACATTTGCCATTACCTTTGAAATACTATTGCACTGCAGTTAACATGAGATATTTTAAATGTCTGATTCCAAAAAGTAAACGCTAAATCTAGTATAGTATATAGAATATGTGATGTACTGTTTAGGGTGTAAAGTAAATCGTTCCATTGTTCTACTGTCAAATGTAATGGAATATTTGTCATACACAAAGTATTTTAAAATGTAATAATGTTTTAATTGTTCAACCACTGAATAATTTATCTACTATTTAAACTGTCTTCCACATGGTCAATGCAGGGTAAAGTATGTATCCACTTTATTCATTTATTGATGTGATATTGTGTTTACTAGTTTTTAATTGATTTAATGTTGGTTTCTCTTATCAGGCTGCTTTATACCCACCTGCTTTTAAAGATGAAAGATGAAATGGCTTAATTACTTGTTTGTGTATTATGAAAATATAAAATTGTGAATCCAAACCTCCAATATAAACATGACTCCAGTAGAGCCAAAAATCTGTTAAATACAAGGCTCAACATCTTTCCAAGCAAAGGAAGCATAAGGTAGAAGTTGAGTTTGCAGAAGGCAGAAACTTTCACAGTGTGTTTAGTCACGTTGTTTAGTCATGACAACCACATTCCATGTAATGTCAAACAACTCAAAGCTAATTCAGTTGCATCATTTGATTAAATACGTACAGTACCAGTCAAAGGTTTGGACACACCTTCTCATTCATGGTTTTTCTTTATTTTCATTATTTTCTACATTGTAGATTAATACTGAAGACATCAAAACTATGAAAGAACACATCTGGAATTATGTAGTAAACAAAAAAGTGTTAAACAAACCAGAATATGTTTTATATTTTAGATTCTTCAAAGTAGCCCCCTTTTGCTTTGATGACAGCTTTGCACACTCTTGGCATTCTCTAAATCAGCTTCATGAGGTAGTCTCCTGCAACGGTTTTGAATTAACAGATGTGCCTTGTCAAGAGTCAATTTGTAGAATTACTTGCCTTCTTAATGTGTTTGAGACCATCAGTTGTGCAGAAGTACGGTCAGTACACAGTGGATAGCCCTATTTGACTACTGTTGTAATCTATAGTATGGCAAGAACCACTCAACTCAGAAACGACAGCCCATCATTACTTTAAGACATGAAGGTCAGTCGATCCGGAGAACTTTGAATGTATCCTCAAGTGCAGTCACAAAAACTGCAGTCTCAACATCAACTGTTCAGAGAAGACTGCGTGAATCAGGCCTTAATGGTCAAATTGCTGCAAAGAAGCCACTACTGAGGATGAACAACAAGAAGAAGAGAATTGTTTGGGCCAAGAAACACAAGGAATGGACATTAGACCAGTGGAAATCTGTACTTGGGTCTGATGTGTCCAAATTTGAGATTTTTGGTTCCATCCACCGTGTCTTTGTGAGACCAGAGAAGGTGAGTGGATGGTTTCTGCATGTGTGGTTCCCACCGTGAAGCATGGAGGACGAGGTCTGATGGTGTGGGGATGCTTTGCTGGTGACACTGTTGGTGATTTATTCAAAATTCAAGGCACACTTAACCAGCATGGCTACCTCAGCATTCTGCAGTGCCATGCCATCCCATCTGGTTTTACTGGGACCATCATTTGTTTTTCAACAAGACAATGACCCCAAACACACCTCCAGGCTATGTAAGGGCTATTTGACCAAGAAGGACAGTGATGGAGTGCTGCGTCAGATGACCTGGCCTCCACAATCGCCTGTCCTAAACCCAGTTGAGATGGTTTGGGATGAGTTGGACTGGAGAGTGAAGGAAAAGCAGCCAGCAAGTGCTCAGCACCTCTGGGAAGTCCTTCAAGACTGCTGGAAAACCATTCCAGGAGACTACCTCATGAAGCTGATTGAGAGAATGCCACGAGTGCAGCTGTCATCAAAACAAAAGGGGGCTACTTTAAAGAATCTAAAATATAAAACATATTCTGGTTTGTTTAACAGTTTTTTGGTTACTACATAATTCCATATGTATTATTTCAGAGTTTGGTGTCTTCAGTGTTAATCTACAATGTAGAAAATGATTTAAATAAATAAACACCATTTAATGAGAAGGTGTGTCCAAACTTTTGACTTGTACTGTATGTGACAGACAATTAATGGCAGTGACAAAAAGAAAAGTCTCAATCCCTCAGAAGAATAGAAGAATAGAGGGTTGGAGCAGACCTCGGGTATTCTGGGAGGTTGTTCAGATTTAGCTTTAAAACTGAATGCAGCTTTTCTATTTTTAATGTGGGCTCTAAGACCAGTAAACAGACCTATCCTAGATGATGACCTGAGAGGTCTGGACAATTCATAACACAGCAGCAGATCACCAGATCTGTCATTCAGTGCTTTATCAACCAGCTGCAGAATTTCAAAGTCAGTTCTTTACAAAACAGGTGGCCACTGTAAAGGTTTGAGAACTAGAGAGATATGAACCACTTTGCTTTTCATTGGGATGACACTGAATAAGCTGCACCTGTTCAATTCATGACTGAGTGCCTTTATAGGACCACAGTCAGCTATAATATAGTAAATACATTTATGTCTGTGTGCTGTATGATATATGTGAATCATGTATATACTGAACATTAATTTGTAGATGTTTGATATTTAGTGTGTTGCAGAGAGGAGCTCTGGCCACATGTGTCCTTACCTAAATCCTTCACTATGGTGGCCAGTGACTGTCGAGGCACCAGCTTGCTCTTTTGAGGAGTTTTTGTGGCTTTGGGCAGCCTAATCATACCTGAAGAAACAGACATATCAAGTCAAACATGTGTACCAGTGTACTTGGATGGGGCTGGCTCAGACCATAATCAGTTTTCTTTCAGCTGTTAGTTTAAAAGCATTAATGAATGTTCAAAACTATAGTATGTCATACAAGGTTTCTTACACCTAGACTCAGTAGGTTAAAATGGGCTTGGAAGGCTTTTCAGAATGTAGAATGTATACATGATTATCACATAAACAGCTCCATGCTGAACGTCATAAGTAACAGCAATAATAACGAAATTCATGTGTGAGTATTGTGGATGTGTGTGTCCATACACTCAGCCTTGACAGCGTTGGCATTGATCGAGGCGTAGGGCCGTCGTGCCGCACGCCGTGGCTGCAGGATATCCTCACACACCCGCCGGGCAATGCGGGTCAGCTTTGTGGTCTGCAGGATAAAGGTCTGGCGGTTCTTGGCCAGCAGCTTGGCTCGACCCTCGTTGCGGGTGAATGGTGACATGCCCTGGACCTCCTGGCGTGTCATGTGACTGCGGGGGCCTGGTTCCTGGATGGACAGAAAGAAGGGATGCTATGAGGAGGCCTTTCATGAAATGCAACACACCTTGAGACAGGTCATTTGGGGAACATTGTTCATGAATAACTTATTGTTGATTTCCGTGCTAAGATCAGACTGAAAAAAAAAGACTTACAGAGCCAGCTCTAGCAGCACCTTCTAGCTGTGTGGGGGTCTTCAGACCGCCATACTTCTTCCAGTAGATCCAGCAGGAGGCGCACAGTCTGCATTGCATGTTTGGGGGTCCCCAGGCATACCACTGTGGAGACTGGGCCGCTGGGTTGATGACAAAGGAATTAGTGAGTTAGCATCTCTGGAGGGTGATACGTAACTAATTGATGCCTAAACAGATCAAACATTCAGCTCAACACTTGTTTTCGGAATTGCACTGGTTTATTGAAATGGAACCAAAGTTTGCATCTTTATTGTTGGGTGCAAATATGAAGGTTGTTCCATTCGTTAGTAATGAAAACAGGAAAGAAGTAACCATTGAAATAATACAAAATAATATCTTACATACAGTATTGTCACAACACAATATGAAGTAAGATCAGAAAGTCCATGACAGCATTTATAAAAATCAAAAACCCAACTTTATTTGACTTTGGCCAACAGCCCCTTCAAGTAGTCTCCTTGCGCAGCAATACCCCTGCCATGCTTAGAATGCTCTCTGGAAGTTCTGTTATGTAAGGACATCAAACACCATCTACAATAAGTGCTGGATCTCCTCCACTGAGCCAAATCAGCAACTATTCAACTTGAATTTCATACTGGGGAGGAAGAAGAAGCCACAGCTAGCCAAATCTGCCAAATAGACCAGGTAGAAAGTGACAATTGTGGCGTTGTGGACGAAAAAACTCTGCATAAGCATCATACTGTGAGTGTGCACAGCGCAGTTAGAGCACCCAAATACCGACAGTTCAGATCGGCTTAATATTATCCCTTCAGCACCTCAGGACATTACAGTAGAACTCTGCCTCGACAGTCTGACCCTCGTGGATTCATTCACAGAGCACAACCGTGTGAATGTTAAAGAAAACAATGAGCAGGCTCTTGGTGCTCCTGACATGAAGCTAATTGGTCTTGAAGATTGTGGGCTCTTCCACTGTAAAAACCTGTTTGGTCTCTAGTTTGGAGCTGCAGACTCGCGTCTAGTCACAAGTGATGATTTTCGATTTGAAGGCAGGATCATTCTAGTTGCTGACTGACAGAGTTTGCACTCTGTTTGAGGTCCATGGAGAAAATACGATCACCGGGCTGTGCGTTGTCACGTGGAATCCTGACTTGTTACAGTTACGATTTGCACCTGTGACCTACATGACCATACCACGCTCAGTGTGCGCATAACAAGAATGGTCTCCTAAGATTTTGATTGCACCGCATTGTATGTCTGTGAAACCTCACAAACACAAATGGTCCTCTTCTATAGGTAACAATATGTGTTCACATCTTCCAGCATCAGCCAATAACCTCAGCCTCAGTGGCTGAACTGTTCACTGTTATTTAGAACACAGTGTCTGTACACCGCTGGTCAGGTGAGTGTGTGATTACATGAACTGATGTGTGCCTTATTTGATCAAAACATGTACTGAAGTTCCAGTCAATAAAAACAGCTGAAGATCAGCACTGTTTTTGACGACATCGTTGATGCTGAAGTTGAAGCTGTGTGTTTAGGAGTTAAAGCGCAGCTTCTGAGATTTAGCTGTAATTAATGTATTCCTCCTACAAAATGCCTCTACATGATGGGGCCACGGTGGCAACAAAGACAACCAGAATAGTGACTGGTTAGTATAATACAGTCTAGAACAATATTTCGGTATTTTTATTATTTTGTTTTCAAAATATTTTGGTCTGTAATGTTCAAGACACAGCAAAGTCCGGTGTATTTTTTCTCCTGCAGCTCACAAGCCTACACTCAAATGTAGTTCAGGTGCTGACTTCAGAGCGTGTACTTACTATGGCAGCTCTCACAGCTGAGTCCTTTCTGGAAGCCTGCTGCTCCATTCATTCCAGGCTTGCTGCCTGGCACCATAATCTGATTGGGGTTGGGTTTGGTGCTGGTGGAGAGAGGAGAGTGCGGAGAAAAAGGGAGTTATTCTGATGGCAAATATAACTGAGGAGTTTTAACTGAGGAAGTTTCTTTGTATAGCAGTTGACATTAATACTCACTAGGTGGGGATGTACACCTGCTTCAGCTTGCTATCTGCCTCTGCTGCCTTTAGTCGTTTCTGAAAGAATACATTTGGAGTTTGTGAGAATCTTGATGGAAACATACATACAAATCAAATCTAACAGCGCTTTTTGGTGTTGTGTTGCTTGCTGTAGATGAACCTGCTGGATGTAGCGGTCGGTGGTCTTCCACATGTAGTAGAACTGGACCACACTGGCAAGTGACTTCCAGGGCAGCTAAAGGAAAGGAAGAAAACATCTACTGAGCAGGATACACACAGTATAGTTTTAACAGTGAAAAGCTTGAATTTGACTTCAATGTGATCACTATTACAACTCCACATGTATACTTAAAAAGATATAAGAGAGGGGGAGCTTACAAAGTCCTGGCGGATATCGTTAAAGTCTTTGCCGTATTTTTCAAGAGCCTCTTCAAACAGCATGGCCTCAGAGGCACTCCACTCCTCCATCTCATCACGGCAGAGCACAGGACCCCCCTGAGGAACTAGGGTGGACATGGCTTTGGCCAGGTCATAGTTGTTCTTCTGCAATGTGTCCATAGCATGGAACTGAAAGTAGAGGTAGGGAAAAGTGGTAAAATATTAAATCAAATTTCATCATCATATGTCAGTTCTTCTCAGCAGGAAATTCCATGTGGTAGAGCGGGTTGTCCACTGATCGCAAGGTTGGCAGTTCGATCCCCAGCCCCTCCACATGCCGAAGTGTCCTTGGGCAAGACATTGAACCCCAAGTTGCTCCCAATGGCAGGTCGGCACCTTGCATGGAAGTCTGTCGCCATTGGTGTGTGAATGTGTGTGTGAATGGGTGAATGAGAAACACATTGTAAAGCGCTTTGAGTACCACTAAGGTAGAAAGGCGCTATATAAGTGCAGACCATTTACCTACCGCGCACTATACTGTGTTTCCAACGCGGACCTTATAGTATTATTGTATGAACAAAGTCCGCGTCACCCACTGCGTTGCCCACCGCTGGCACTTCCGCATATCGGCGACACAATTGTACAGGATTTCAGCGCAACAGTGTGTGTGTGCAAAACTTCTGTGTGTCCCGAGATTCATTCCAATACATCTGATCAGACCAGAGACGTCCTGGAGAAAAAGGACACATACTATCACTTTTGTGTCCTTTTCCACAGTCGCACACGATAGCCCCGCCCCCCAGCTGCTCTTGCCCGGGTCGGTGGAAACG
>OMNN01099533.1:3398-32966 GCA_900302755.1 Chromis chromis | reverse complement strand
TTGAGAAACACATAAAGAATTCCAGTGTACCTGTACTGTAATGTACCCGTGCAAATAAAATCTATTCTATTCTATGTAGTTTTCTATTCTATTCTATTCTATTCTATTCTATTCTATTCTATTCTATTCTATTCTATTCTATTCTATACAGTATTCTATTCTATTCTATTCTATATTCTATTCTATGCAGTATTCTATTCTATTGTATTTTATTCTATTCTATGCAGTATTCTATTCTATTGTATTTTATTCTATTCTATGCAGTATTCTATTCTATTGTATTTTATTCTATTCTATGCAGTATTCTATTGCAGTTTCATAAAGCTGGAAACTCATAGGAGACTTTAGGATGAATGGTCAAAACTGAACCAGCAAAGGCTAAGGAATAATAATAATCTAACCTTTATTGATCCCCTTGGGGAAATTCCTTCTCTGCATTTGACCCATCCTATTCAAAGTTAACCTTAACTATACATACTCGGAGCAGTGGCCTGCCGCGGTGCAGCGCCCGGCGAGCAGTCAGGGGTTCAAGGCCTTGCTCAAGGGCCCACAGTGGTGGAGACTGCTCCCACTTTCCAACCTCAACCTCTTGCCAGTCCGGGGACTCAAACCGGCGACCCACCTGTCACAAGTTCGCTTCACAAACCACTAGGCCACCACTGCCCCTAAATTCCCCCTAAATTCCAACTATTTCTCCCTATCGGTGGCTTTTTATTTATTTTATGAACAACAGTCAGATGTTTTTAAAGGGCGCCAGACCTATTCATTCTGATCACAAGTTAAAGACACACAAAGAAATAATATAACTGATCAAAAGCACTGGGATATCATTTTACTGTTCATAAAAGTCTGATCTCTTTACGAAAGTCTAAATATTTTTTCTCTCTCATGTCAGATGTTTAATCGTGTAGATTTTTCTGTTTCCTAGTCTCACAACAGGATTTCTGCAGCAGTGATATTATTGTGTTTATGGATGCTTCTCCATAACAACATATAGAACACAACCTTTTTAATCATTAACTAACAAAACATGGCAATGGTAGCTGAGGAGCAATGATAACATACTTTATTGTTTTATTGTGAGTTGCTGAGACATGCAGCTTGAGAAGCATGGGTGTGATTCCTCTGCCCTCACTGTGATGTTAATATAAAACATGGAGCATGAAAACAAAGTAGAATGACCTCACTTTGCCTCAAGCGCAGTGTCTCGCATTTTACATTTGTTTTACTCAGAAATAACTTGAAAATGGTGCAATTATCAGGTTAAAATCTAAAGACTGTTCGGCTGGGCTAAGCTCACTGTGTTTCAAGACCCTAACAGTGCTTCTGGTAGAACCTAGTCTGAGATAAGCTTGTTGACATCATCATTAAACAGCTGTTTCCTCAGACTGTCACATTCCTCATGACAGGTGAACTGTGACATTATGGAATCACCCCTTTGCACTCTTTGCATAAAAAGATGCTCTGCTCCTTTATGCTGTGTTTCTACCAGATCACCACACTTGCTTGCTGACTGGGCCAAAGGGGTCACTGCCCAGTGGCCTCTGACTGACACAAGGGCAAGGCTCCTGGGCAAAGGGAGTGGAACTTAAACTCTAGTCAGGCTCAGGGCCAAAGTGGTGGGACTCACTGTTTGGAATCTGATCAGCCTCCGTTCCCTGGACAGAACCTCTATGTGACATGACTGATAACTTCTCTAGTTGGAATACAAAACACAAAATGACCACAAGGAGAAAAAACTTGGGGAGGTGGGGGCCTTTTTCATGTCTGTGTCTTGTTTTCACTTTTCCACATTCAACATTTTGACTTGTCACGGTGGGAAAAGCACAGGTGGAACTAAAATCATTGATGATGACTCATTTCCATTAAGTGTCCCAGTAACAGGACAAGGACAGTGAACCTACAAGTACAACATCAGAAGTTAAGTGGGATGCAGCCAACATTAACTTAACTGTGCTTTTCCTGCCGTGACATGTCAGAATATCCAGTATGGTGTGAAAAGTGTCCACAGGATATTTGGTGCAACAATCAGCAGCTATGTACTGATATTACTTCATATTAGAATATTTAAAGTGGTTGATTTGGGGTTTATTTATTCAACACATTAAATAATGTAACTTTAATATAAACCACTTAAATATGAGTCTACAAATGTTCCTCTTTTTGTACTCAAATCTGGCCCCCCCATCTAAAAAAGTGCTAAATCCACCCTTGATCTGAACAAATACACACATGCAACACACAACTAACAGTGAGAGTACACCTGTATTTCACTGTCATAAGGTGAGAAGGGGGTCAGATCAGAGGTTTTAAGCATTAGATCACTAATCTAAGCTTAATAAACGGGAATATTTTCTGCTTTTAAATATGTTTTTGACTGTTGGATAATTGAGGATGTCATCAGCATATATGGAAACTTGTGATGGGGATTATAAATCAGTTTTAAATTTGTATTCAGTATTTAAGCAATAGATTAATTGAAGATGAAAACAACTGCAATGTAAACTGAACTGCAGGGTTTTTAGACAACATACACCCAAACGTGACCACATGACGGGACAATATGGTACCATGTTGTTGTATTGTATTACTGATGTTAAAACTACCATACCCAAATAAGACAAATTAATGTGTTTAAAATGCCTCTTTCTTGGTTATTATCTAGTAGAGCAGTTTTCCCCGCTGTATTTTTCCTGTTCTTCAAATGACAGGATTTTCTCTAGAGAACTGTGATGGACTTTTCTTTCTTTTCTGCTATTTTACCAACAAAAAACCCCAAATAAATCAATAGGAAGTTGTTAGCTCTCGCCTTGGTTCTTATTATATTCAGTGGATAATGTGGTTTGATTCAGGGCAGACGCGGGTCTGAATTGACTACATGTGGAACAGACCACCAAGGATTTGTTGCCCGGCAGCCTCCTCCCCCTTTAATCCATCTTTGCAAGAGCCATGTACGACTGCCACTTTACTTTCAGTGTCTGTCCTCCTCCAAAAATAATGCTTCTTCGCCACGCCATATATCGCTGTGTACAAGACTAAAAATATGGGCCTACTGCTGCAGGCTGCGGCCAGATGGATGTCTCACAGAGGAGGATTTCGGGACTAACACGGCTCCAGATGAGCTGATGGAGCTGCGGCCAAGAAGACAAACACTTGAATGGCAAACCATCAGTGTGCCGGATCTGATTTGTAAACACAGACAAAGACTGAAAACCTGAGCAGCAAATGAACAGACTGTTTATTTATCCAATCGCATTAAAAAAAACAAAAAAACACTAAGACTGCATTATGATACTGCAGTGACAGTGAAATATACCCATAAATTAAATCGTACAAATTAGGCTGTAATTACTTTTAACAAGAAGAAAGGGGTTGTGTAAACATTAGTGCTGTGGAGACACCCTCATTAGCTTCTTATTCATGCATGTGATACCTTTGAACCGCATGATTTAGGATCAAGAATGCATTAGTTTAATGCCTCAGAGATTATTTAGCATTAAACAGTTCTCTCTTTTTGCAGTAAGCCTTTCAACACTGACCTTGATGCAAACAAAAAATGAAAAACAGCCACACTGGTAGGTTAATGAACCATTCAATATGTACAATATGCGTTCTGATGAATAGTGAGTGATCTCTAAAGCCATATAAGCGCGTGATATTTAGGCAAAAAAACTACTTAGAAAACCAGTCAAATAGTCCCTTAACTGAATGAACATGCTATTCTACTGTGCGGCTCTGACACAAAAAAGAAATCTGAATATCCCTTTGAAATATGTTAAATTACACAAAAATATGTGAATGCCGTGCTCACAAAAAAAAGTGGTTTAAACATGCCATCACAGACAAATGCAGAAAGTCAAGTGAAATTTGAGGCGGCAGAAATGATCAGAATCCAACGAAGTCAAGCAAAAAAATTTAACGCTACAAAATGTACAGTGTGCAAGTAATGCCTGTAATAAAGTACATGTGTCATTAGTGTTAATTATGACTCGTTCCCTTTAAGTTAAGACACAAACTAAGCACTTAGAGTATCTCAAACAGTTTTCAATGTAAAAAAAAAAAAAAAAAAAAACTACAACCAACTTGGGTTAGTGATGTGAGGTGCTGCATTGCAGTTAGTCTACATTCACTTCCACAGATTCCCTGAAGGAGAGACCTAGTACATCGCAAGTCCGCAGAGGCTTTTGAGGCCACTGAAATACTTTCCCCCCCCTTCTTAATCCATCCATGTGCATTTACACTGTTACTGCTCAAAAACGTTCACAAAGCGCTCCATAAATTTCAGAGTACATGCTATAATAGACCCCTCACCAAGGCAGCTCTTTAATTGTCAGGTCACACTTCATAATAGCTGGAGACATCCATTTTCAAAGAGCCTAACAAGAAAATTTGAAATACATCAGTAGTACAGTCATTCGACGCCAAGCTCTGTAGCTTCTCAATTTCCTGTTTTGGATTATAGTGCTCAGCAGCAGCGTGAAGCACACTGAACCACTGCAGAGCCGTGCCGACTGCCAGCTGCACGCAGTCGATTCAATTACAGCGGCAACGCCGGCGTTTTTAAACCAAGTTGTAGATGTCCAGGTTGGTGTGCAAGATGTGGTCCTTCACCGCGCAGAAGACAAATCGAATGTTGTCTGTGTCTGTGGCGCACGTGAAGTGGGAGTAGATGATTTTTTTCTCGTTTGGATTGAGACTGACAAACATGTCTAAGATGAAATCTTTTCCTGCCTGGACATCCTGCTGGGGACCTGGTTGGAAGGAAGCAGAGGGCAAAAACTGCACATTAAAGTCACTGTAGTACTTTCAGGAGATACATAAAAGTTCAAGAACATGACATGAAAATGGGCGCAGAGAAAGAAATAGAACAATCGTAATGTGTAAGCCCTGAAATGCACCTTTTGTCAGCTCAATACATGCTGGTGCAGCCGCACTTAGTGTGGTAGAACAAGTAGTTTACAGAAGTTAATGTCAGCTGTTCGTAACATCAGACTAAGTAGTTGCTTATGAACTGAACTTTCCTATGTAAAAGGAAGTTGTGTCTTTTTTTTTTTGTCGAAAACATACAGAGTGTAATCTAAATGAATGAAAAGAGTAAGATGAGTAAAATGCTTACCATCATACTCAGGGAAGTAGTCGACCAAGTGTGAATACATGATTTTTTCCTCCAGTAAGTCTATCTTGTTGAGGAACAAGATGACGGAGGAGTGTTTGAACCACTTGTAGGTTATGATTGTCTTGAACAAGGCCATGCTTTCCTCCATCCGATTCTTTAAACAACATACGAGCAGAAATATGAGACGAGACATATTGCTAGACAGCAGTACTTCAGCAGTGATTGTCTGTGTGAGCAAATTCAATTGGCTGTAATCTCATCAAGTGAACAAGTCTTTGCTGAGAGGTGCCCTTTGCTGAACAGAGTGACTAAAGAGCTCCCCCTGCAGGTCAACTGGATGCACTGCCACAAAGGAGCAACGAGACGGGCTTCATCAGTGTGACCAGAAAGGGAGAGAGAGAGAGAGAGAGAGAGAGAGAGCAAAAGAGAGAGACAAAGAGAGAGACAGCAGACTAGTGCTGGACTCTAGAAATCTAGGTCATCATTTCCACCTAACAGGTTTTGGCCTTAAACAGAGCAAACAATGTCCCTTTGTGTCCCTCCCTGTGATTTTTATGATTATCCCGCAGTGAGCCCCTTTCTCCTCCAGTGTGCAGAATAACAAGACATATAGGAACAGATGAGATTGTTCTTTTGTGGGCAGCAGCCTGCTTCTCACCTCATTGGCAGACTCAATGAGGACCTGATCGTACTCGCTGAGTGCCACCAGGAACATGATGGAGGTGACATTCTCGAAACAGTGGATCCACTTCCTCCTCTCCGAACGCTGGCCGCCCACATCCACCATCCTGCAGGTTTAAGCAGTCATTGAACAAAAAAAAATCACCACATTACCCGACCGCACACACACAGCTCTGCTAAGTCGATTACATAAATGATTTAATTTCTTAATAACGGTGATGTGACAAGAGATTTTTGAGAAGTAATGTGGATGTGATGACTCAACAGGCACAGAGCAGAGCAGCAAGTCCACGTGATTGGATCTGTTTAGTTAGCAGCATTTGAAGACCAAATGCCATCTAGTCTAATATCACTCTACAAACCTATTGCAGAGTGTTGTTTGTTTAACCCTATGAAGTCCATGCAGCTTCTGGACGTTTTGTGCTCCTGTCACATTTTTACTCACTCTAGGCTCATTTTAAAAAGCAATATAAAGTCCTGCACCACTATGGAATACAAAAAGTGAGAACTCAAACATGTCAAAAAGTTATATAGCCATTAATAAGAAAAAATGAAAAGTGTTACCATTACTGGAAAACAATTGTCGCCCAACAGACTACAGATATTTTGCTAGTTCCATTTTTTATTTCTTTCCATACTTGTCTCCTATGTGCTCTTTGTAAACACAGCCTGCAGTTCAACCCAGTTCAGCTGAATAGTCTCTGACTTTTTGACTATTGATGACAGCTAAGACAGTTATGACTTTTTAGTTGCTCTGAGGAAAGCAGAATTTTTGGGTTTGTTTTACGGAATCTGGTTGGAACTAATGGTATATTGTTAGCATGTTGGTAAATTGGACACAAAGTAAGTTTAATGAAATACTGTGATTTTAAGCTTAGATGTGGTTCATTTTCCAGACGGAACAGCACATTCCGCATGATTATTTAAAAGACTGTCAAAAAGCTGCAAATATGTTTGTTTACAGTTTCTGACTCTGACAAATAATTTGTCATTTTGGCAGTTTTCTAACTTGTTTTTCAAGATCCAGGCAGGTTTTGGGCTTCACAGAGTTAAATCACTGTCTAGTATTTGCTGAGAGGCTGCAATGTTTTCACAAAGTTCCCATGACGCCAGCATTTATCTTTATGCCATCAAGGTTAAATTCTGTGTATTTAAGCCCACAATCATTTGTCCAATTCAAAGGTAATGCACAATGCAACCAACTGAATCTGAGTCATGGCTACAGAAAATGATTACAGAATTAATACAGGAAAAAACCCTCCTTCCAGCTAAACAGACTGATGCCATGGACCTCCCACAGTGAATTCTCAAATCAGGTCCAGCTGTGCTCAGAAGACATAATGGGTATAATAGCTTCCAGCTCGTTCCTCCATAATGATCCTCCAACAGGAAAAAACAAGGCTGCAGCCACATTAGTGACTCTGAGGCTTGTGCTTTCAGCTAAATGCTAACATTAGCCTGCTAACATGCCAGTGGGTATCATGTTTGTCTTGTTCACCACGTTAGCTTGATAACAACCAGTAGCACTAGGCACCCTGTAGTGTAAACTGATTGGAATCTCACTAGCTCTCACTCAGTCACTAGGGACTTCAGTTCATCCTGAGGGACTAAATAGTTGTTCTACAAGACAAAGATGGTGTACAAAACAACACAAACACAACCCAGAAGTGCCCTGAGGAGTATACTACGAAGCAAGTTTGACATAGCCAGGCTTTCTTTGTGTAATTCGGCTTGACAAAAGCTAAAGCCTCAGTCAGAGTTAACGGGTATCACGCAGGTGGTTATCAACTGTCTTTGTCAATTCAGACTTTCTGCTTCAAACTCTGCGTGTTCACACAAAAACAGGGCGTTTAATGCGTCATTTGACTCTTCTTCTTTGCAGTTACTTCAGTCAACAGGTTGTTATAATGGAGCACAATGAGAAATATAAAAATGTATGACGATACAAAACGCTGCTACTGCAAATGACGCAAAACAAGAATGCTAGTAGAAAACTGGTAAACGTGCATAATATATTTATTTTATCGACCAATGCAGCCGCCTGTTTCTAACTGACAGCTGCACAATAAAGCTGTTAATTTTAAACTTCATATATTTATACACAATATTGTACTGAAGAGCATTTAGGTCTGACACTGTCCCATAATGTAGGATAACACTTTATTTTGTCGCCAAATTAAAGTGAAATTAATGTTGTTATTATTATTCTCTGTAATAAATACCAGTAGAATAATCAGTTTTCTAGTCAGTGTTCTATCAGCTGCAGTACCAGCAGAGTAAACGGACCAAATATAAAAACATTTATACAATTTCTGCATCACCCCTCATGGTAACGCGATGCATACAGCGTGCAATACTGTAAATGCACGGTTTCATTCTGTGGTTTTAGTAATATACATCTCAACATACAACATATCCCTCAGCTGGGAATCTGTATCACTCATAAATAATCATCAGGACACGCTTTGGTTAAAGGGAGACGCTTCTTACAGTCGATTTAAATCCGAAAACTCTGAACATAACCTACTCCGGACCAGGTTAGCTCCACAGCATCTCTTACCATGGTAATCTAGCCAGGTAAAAAGAGAGGCATCATGATAATGAAAACTCTGACTTTCAGCCTAACACACCTCGCTAACCCACTAATCTACCTTCATAGTACAGACCTCAGTTTTTGAGAAGTAGTCTGATTCATTTTCTGCAACCAGATTGCATCAAATCTTGAAAAAAGGTTTGAATGAAAGAGATCATAAAATCCAGTCTTGGTTTTGATCTGGATCAAACCTTCAGTATGTGCTTTTCAAAACCTTTAAACAGGGTGGAATACCTGTGATCCAAAAAAAATAGGACTATCCTGATCCCAGCAGAATGGTGGATTCAGGAGGGATTTTTAGGTAATCTTGGAAGGTTTGTATCTGGATCATGGCGATCCAATCCACCGTTACTTTGAAAAATCAGCACAAAAAAGTTTGGATTACCTGATCCTGGATAGCAAAGCATAAGATTTCCTGATCCAGACTATTCTGATCCAGTGGGCCCTGGGGACCATGAATGTCTGTTGTGTGTATTAGGCCCTTGTTCCAATGTTAGACCGTCAGTAGGAGTTCACATTTAGGCTTTGTTCAGACTTGTTTCTCAAATCAGATTTTACCAGTGTAAACGGACTGTTTACACTGGTATTAGCAAGTGATCAGATCTGCATGCCCAGACATCCCCTCTGCATGGTGACACTGGAAGGTCTTGCCTGCAGAAGCCTCCGACTAAAGTGCCGGCAGACAATATATTTTTAAGGTTACTAGTATTTTGGGGCTTTTTTGTGCCTCTAATCGATAGTGGCAGTGGAGAGACAAGAAGCATCGGTAAAGACAGCGAGGGAATCGAACCAGGGACTTACTGCCCATGTGGCATGTTAACCAGTTAGCTACTGGATCGCCCCAGCAGACAGTTTATTTCTAATGGGATCATGGACTCGGCTCAGAACCTCCGTTTCTCTGGAGTTTACATTGTTATTGTTGTGTCTCAAAACACACTTTGCAATCTGAATTGTGCTGCTGATTTGTCTGAAATATGACTGGAAATGAATTTCAAAGCACCACTGTGATTTAGATCCAATTTCCAAAATGATATTTCTGTTTTGTTTTTGCTGTCCAGACTTTCTAAAAACCCAACTGAACACAATCTGGATGTGTCATCAGATGGATTTGGGTTTTAACTATAAATACTTGTTCACCTAAGATTCAAGAAAACATATTATTTTATAGAGTATATCAATATAGTGATAAAAAAAAAAACACAAACGTGACCACCATGACCATGACACTTTGTTTCTTCAATGGAAACCACTAGAACATTAGATATAACAGCAGCAGAAACACTCACCTGAACACCACACTCTCCAGGTCGAAGGGGTACTCTATAATACCTGTAGTGGGCACCCTGACCCTCAGGACGTCTTGCTGGGTTGGCAGATAACCAGCTTCAGAGATTCGATCCAAGTCATTCAGATAGCTAACGGCACAGAACAACAACGCCCAGTCAGGAGTTAAAATCAAAACCACTTAGACAGACTTATGAAGAACCAGGAGGGAGACAGAGGGGAGACATTTACTGTAAAACCGTCCAGGCAGATGTTTCGGTTTCAGCCACGTCACTGCCATTAATTATTTACAGAGAATTTAAATGGTGTTTCTTTGCTTTGAAGCCTTTTGTCAACAACCTTAAATGGAATAACCTCGGCGTTCGGGCTGCATTAAAGACTGGCAGATGAAACACTGGAAACTATTTGTGTGCCGAGTGATCGGTCCCTGTTTACACTCACTATTTGGTTGAGTCGGACAGCTGGTATTCCCTCTTTCGATTGTAACATTCCTGAATTCCCGGATCGCTCCACAGGCTCTTTAAGGCATCCACGTACGGGTTTTTTAACGTTGTAACCTTTTCCACGTCAACCTTATTGACAATACTGGCGTTGGCCTGAAGAACAGAAAGACACACTGAAGTTAATGACACAACCCAACACTTTTAGAAACACTTATGAGGAGTGATTCATCAGAACATGAGCTCATGTTTGTGCATCATAAAATGCTAAACAGAGCACAAATGCTGCCATGTCATCTTGGAATCCTTCACCTCCATCTCAGCGTCACGTGTTTCTGTTTAATAATTGATCTTTCCCTGACTGCACATCCCATTACTGCACTGTGGACCCACGGTAAAAGCGTTCAGCCAGAAAAAACACTTATGCACAAGCTGTTTGGAGTGCCTTAATGGTCATTTATGGCTGAACTATTACAGTCTGTTTACTCTCAGTTACTGCTGCCTGAAACTTCAGCCAGATCACACAGGAGGTGTAACTTATCTTACAAGATGCGATAGCAAACAATTTGTTGATGGGCATCTGTGTTTGATGTTCTAATGGGTTCATCTACTGCTACAGTCACGAAGGGCAGAATTGGAGGCTGCATCTTTATACTAATGTCCACAAGCTGCCATTCTTTGGGAAATTCCAGTGTTATGAAACGCATGTCTGCACACTGTAAATGGGCTGGACCAGCTGACTGTATCGCTGATGCCTCCAATAAAGCCAGTGCTATTAAAGAGCTGTTTGAGTCATTCGCCTTCCCATAATGTAGAATTAGTAAGAGGTGATTTCCCTTTTTTTTTCGCAGGCTTACTGGCATTGCTTCCACAGGCTGTATATGTACATGGCTCCTGCTTTGGGAGACAATTAAAGGAATCCATTGAAACTTCTGTGCCAGCCTCCGTTTTCTCTGAAAATCTTAGCAATTCTCTTGGTTGGGGACAAAATTAGAACATTTGAGGACATCTTCTTGGGCTTTGGGAAACACAGATCGACATTTTCTATAGCATTTTCTGACATTATATAGGTCAGAAAATGCCGTTCAAACTGTTCAGTAAATTTTAAAACAGTGTGTCAGACAGACAGAGATTCACTTAAACAGATTCCTCATTTGTGTTTTGGTGAATGTAAGCTTCCACTACAGAAACAACTGTTGATGCTATCAGCTATCGGTAGATAGTAAAGATAAATTTAGCTCCATGATTTGGTTCACAAGCATTGTTGGGAGTCATTCCAGTAAGGCTGCAACTAACCTTTTGATTATTTTCTGGATTTTTCCGTTTCCTTGTTTGGTCTGTAACATGCTAGAAAATGGTGAAAAATGGCGATCAGTGTTTCCGAAAGGCCAGGATGACGTCTTGTTTTGTCCAAAACCAAAGTTTTTCAGGGTCCTCTCATAGAGGACCAAAGGAACTAGTAAATATTAAAGAAGCTGAAATCAGAGAATTTAGACTTTTTTCCCGACTATCAAAAGAGTTGCTGATTACTTAACTGTTGAATCAGATCTGCTCTGGTTTCCACCTGATCATTGTTTCTATATCCAGTATAGAGCTAGCTAGCCAAAGTATTATTAGTATGGCAATACAGTATCAGGAAAAATATCAGACTCATGCATTCATTTTAAAGATCATCGTTTTGTTCTCTTTGGCAGCACCAATGTTGATAAGTAGTAACTACAGCTGTGTTTTTGAACCTCACTTTGCACAGATCCAGAGAGGCTCACCCGTGTCAGCTGGGTCACGCCTTCGTAACAATTAAAGATCATCACACATGAAACCAAAAAGGGGGTAATATCTTCTGCCTCAAGGAAAAAAGCTTTACACATGGGTGAGTTGCAGATCAAGTCTGTCTGGTTAGCTCCACCTCTACTCTCTGGCAGACAGACAACTGCAAGATGAAGAGACACTCACCACTAACCGTGGTTGACTTGATATTACCACAGAAACCTGGCTTATAAATACAAGCATATCAATTAATCAGCGAGTCATAGGCTCAGTTACCATTGTGCCTCATTTGACAATAGATAGTGACTTAGCAGACATTTATTGAAATAAATATATTTGAGATTGCCACTTTAACATAACCCTACAACAAGCATTATGTGTCACTTTTAACATTGCGAATTTTGAATGAGGACTAACCAACGTGTTTGGTGAGCAGAGTGTGGGGTTGCTCGACGCTAAACCCAAATCCTCCCCCGAAAAACTTCTGAAAAGCAGGACAGAGTTGCCCTGAGTGAGCTTTTAACACTGGTATTGATGTTTCTGTAGGCAGTAAGCTAGATGGCCAGGCATGCTTCAATCTTCAAACACAATCAAATTCATTCCTTACAACTTTGCACTCGAGTTTTAGAGCTAGAAAAAACGAAAATTACCAAACAGTATCAATAGTAAGGGGGGTAGCAGCTAATGATAATTTTTACTGTCGATTATTTTAGTTGTTTGGTCCATTAAATGTCAGAAAATGGTAAAAAATAAAAATAAATCAGCATGTGAAGGGTTTTGTCCACAACTCAAAGATATTAAATTTACTGCCAGAGAGGAGAACAAGAAACCAGAAAACATACAAATTTAAGAATCACCGAAATTTGCCTTTTTTTCTTCAAATGTGTGGTCAATAGTTGGTGATTCATTTAATAGTTTAAAATGATTGCAGCTCTGTACTAAAGGTCAATGCACACAGCTTCTGCAGGTGGAAAACCCCAAAGCTTGACTTTCCTGCAATGCGTTGCAACAGTTGTATGCAGTTGCTATGATTGAACAATCCCTGTTCAGGGTTTAGTGAATGAAATATTGGCTGAAATCACCCCCTTGTTCCCTTATTCTTTACTCCCAGTATACTCAATAGTTACTCAACGAAGAGCAGTATCATTAGATTTCAGACACACGCTCTCTGCACTGCGTTGTTAAAAGAAAGTAGTGTACATGTCCAGCATTCGAGGGCCCAATATTCTGGATAAATTTACACACTCATTTCAAACACAGTCATTGGCTTCTTGACCTCTCTGACTAGCAGCCACTCTGAACTTCTACATTAATATCTGCTTACAGAGTCACAAACAGTGCCATCCTGGAAGCCTCCACAAAACACAAGCTTCACCCACAGAAAGAAAACACTGTAACCCACATGCTCACTCAGACTTGGTTAATACTGACAAAAGTCCAGCCCCCCCCTTTCTGGAGTCTCTCCCTAACCAGGAACTCTAACTACTGCAGAGTCCTGGTGTGAGCCAGCAGATCTGTGTGATTAATAATCTCCCTGGTGTTGGTATGACAGTGGCAGATTCCTCTCCGTCTCTAACTTGCACTTGGCTTGGGAATACCTGCCTTTACATGCCTGCAGTGAGACATAATGTGTACTTCACAATGACAGCCTGCTCCGTATGTAGACAAAAGTTTCTGGCAGCAGGATTTCAAAACTAAACACTGTCGCAAATTACCAGAAGTGCTTCACCCTGACGACACAACGATACACACTGCAGGCGCTGTCAGGGACGGTGAGGCTGGCTCGTGTCTGTGCAATAAAACCTCTTTCTCAATTTGTCTAAATGAAGCAGCAAAGGAAAGAATCAGAGACAAGCGTCTGGCTCACCTTGTTCTGTTCATACTTGTAGGGGATCTGCAGTGCGGTCATGGCCTGGATCATGGCCTGCATGGCAGTGAAGATGTTCTGGTAGACCAGCCTGGTGAAGCCTCTTTTGTCCTCATCAGAGTATCCGCGGCCATGGATGATCCTCATCTGTTTGATGAAAGTGCTCTTCCCACTTTCACCAGTTCCTGGCCATGGACAGAAACACAACATTACAGCACACACAGATAGACTTGAAGGATTAGGGTAACATTATTCTATTATTTTATATCATTAAATCACATTAAAATCCCCAAATCATTGTGCATCTCTCAGTAACGTCCCTACTCCTGTATGAGCCCAGAACTCATATATTATTTAATGTTTATTACTGGTGCATTAATGTGTTGGTATAATGTTACTGCTGTAGCTGGTGAGGGCGGAGATAAATATTTCAGGTTAATCTGTCAGAATGCATCAGAATTTTTTTAACACATCACATGCTGTGTTTGTAAGATCTTAATCTGTATAATAACTGGACACCAGGTAGATAAATACATACGCAGCCTCATCTTGGGAGGCCACATTTTATTTGTGTTACTAGATAAAGACGCATCAACAATCCTGTGAGTTGGTTAAAGGTGAAACGAGGTCACATTCTGCTTACAAAATGACTGACTCATGCTGACCACGTTTTTAGGTTCAATAGTCGGCACCGCCTACCTCTGAAGAAGTCTTAGATCAACTACACTTCAGAATGAGGTGAGCTTTGTGTACATAACTCTAAAAACTCCTGTGCTCGGGTGGCGTGCTTTTTCTTTCACTTCTGCATCCAGTGTTGTTTCAGCATTGTCAGCTACAAAGGGGAAATGCTGCAACTTCTTCTAATTCAGCTTTTATATCTGATTCAGGGAGTCACCGTTGAGATGGCAACATACTGTTAGTAACACTTGACGTAAAGAATAACCCTTAGACCAATAGCGCTTCAGAATAAGTCAGAGTGACTGAGGCAAGTCCAGGATTACATAAGAGTGAATACAGAATACAGACATGACTTGTGCTTTCTTTGATATACACAACGGGCAGACTTTGGGAATAAGGCTGGTGATATAACCCCATAAGAACCCCATTATCATTTGTGTACAGAATATCTCACGTTGTTTATACCTCTGAGCCATAGACCCCCAATGTTGTCCGACCAGACTAGAGTCAAAAGCCAGGCTGGTGGCATAAACTGTAAATAAAAGATAGAAGTAGCCTAGTGATCTGAAAAGTGAGCCCAACGTGGAAGTGGCTTAAACCTGCAATCTAATGTCCAGCAGGGGGCGACTCCTCTGGTTGCAAAAAGAAGTCCAACTGTATAGAAGTCTATGAGAAAAATAAATTACCCAACTTCTCACTTGATTTATTACCTCAGAGAACCTCAGTTATCGGTCTCAGTCGTTAGTTTTACGTCTCATTCAATACAGCATGATGCTTACTTTGTACATTATGGTCTCATTAAGAGTAAAATAGACAATAAAGCAAAGTATGCTGTAGGGCGTGGCCACCTTGGGATAGACAATTCGCTACTGTATCACCATGTATAGTGTAATTGTCCATTTTTCAATGATAGATCTTCAGCAAAAAGAGCAAATATCCTAAAAAAACAAAGATTAGAGGAATCAATAGAAATATAAGTGGTAGGACTTACAGGAGGTTTCTTCTGACTCTTCAGAGAAGCCAAACCCTTAAGCCACTGGGGAACCACTGGACTAAACAACCAAACCAGATATGAAGCAGATAGAAGCAGCTCCACCTCGATTAGTTACAGCAGTAAAACTCTGTTTACACATTGATGCATCAGTATTAACAATCTCATACTTCATAATAATCCACAGTAAATTCTGTGACATTTTGATGCAGGATTTCTCCCTTTACTTTTAATACTTTCAAGATAATTTTACTTCCTTTACCTCTTTACTTTTACTTATGTAAGATCTTGAAATAAAAATTTGTATTGGAGTATTTTTGCATTCTCGTATGACCACTTTTGCCTGAGAACAAACATCTGAACACTTCTCACTTCACTATTTATAAAACCTACACTGTTTCAGTTCAGCCACAAATGCATCATCACATACTCAAGCACTTTCGAGGATGGTAGCATCTATGTTTAGACATGTTGCCTTAGCCAATTTATAGTAAACAGGGGTGAGAAACTATGTACATTTACTCAAAATACTGCAATCACAACTCACTCAGCCTACAATAGGACATCATTATTCATGAAAAAATTAATTGTGTGCTTAATTGTGTGTTGAGATTTTTAAAAAACTATTAATTTAAGTGTGGATGAGAATCCAGTGAGTGCTGGTGGAGAGCTCTTTATCTGCTCTGTCTGAGCTCTGCATGAGATGCAGGAATTGAGTTTAATGGCTTTGAAAGTAAAGGATGAGATCAGACTATTTTATGTTCATAGAGAGCTCTCTGGCTTCTTTCCTGAGATCAAAAGGAGGCGCAAAAGCCGAGAAAATCAGAGAATGATTTTAAAGGTTGATAAGATCTCTGCTGAAACTTAAAATGAGGCTAATTTGAGATTTTGTGCATATTTTTGGTCTGAGTCTCCTTTTGGTTTCGCACAGGATTAAATGAAACATTTTGAGAGCTCTTTCCTAATTGAGATACTAGATTTTTAAATATTTCAGTTTCTTGCTATTTGATCCTTATACTTCCCTACATTACACATTAAGACTTCATGCAAAACAATAGGATAATAATCATCTTATTCAGTTATGTATTGTAACAGTCTGTAGTATAAAAAATATTATAAATGAGCTCTACCAGCAGCATGAAGGACACGTACATGTTGTTGCATCAATATTAATAATCTAATAATGCAAACTATAACATTTGACGCTCTCTGAGGTCCTTTGGTATAGTAAATACTTTAACTTTCACCACTTTAAGAACATTTTGTTTGTAACACAACATACTCTTGCTTCAGTAGCCTAACATTCAATGCAAGGCTTTTACAGTATTTTTTCAGTGGGATACTGCGATTTTTACATGCGTAGAAGCCCAGAATACTTTATTAAAGTCTATTTAAAGTCGGATTATAGTCTACTTTATCTTTTACATGTTGTTTTTTGTTGCAATATTTTGAGATACTTGTTTTTTTTTTTTTTTTTTTAAATGATTCCATTCATTGCCACTTCATATTACATACAAAACTAAAGATTTGACTCTCTGACCAGGACTGGAGCATAATAAGAACTTTTATTTTCAGTACTCAGATAAGATAAAACTCTATTAATCCTGTAGGAAATTCTTTTTGCTCAGAAAACAGAATTACATAACATGAGAAAATGCAGTGCCTAGTAGAAAATCAATAAGACATAATTAATATAATAATAAGTTACATATAATAGATTACTGAAAACACAAAAGTAAAATAAGACTAGAACAGAGGAGTATGAAGTAATACTGGCAATGATCCTGAGGTGGTGAGGTAATATTACACATGATGGTGACATATGTGTAATATGTCATCATCATAATATATTGAAAAATGAAAGATTGCACATTACATTAACATTTTATACATGAAGTTAAAATACTGCATTTTGTTGTACATTATACAATTAATCAAGTAGCCTGTAACATTGGATGAAAGGCTTTTACAGTCCTTTTTCAGTAGTATACTGCAACTTTTACTTGATTAGAAGACCCGAATACTTTTTCTAAGTTTGATTTTAGCCTATTTTATTTATTTATTTATTTTAAAATCTTATGTTTTGATTTTTCTGCTGGTTTAGTCAATCAGTTTGAATGATTCTAATAAACTTGTGTACACTTTTTCCAACTTGTCTACTGTTTTTAATGTCATTTTGTTTACCTCTTCCTGTAAAGCCCTTTGCCTGACCTCTGTGTACGATAAGGTGTTGTATTAATAATCCTGTTTGCTGATCACCTTCTTCCTACAGACACACCGAGTCGTCCGGAGCCTTACCGAGCAGCAGCAGCTTGTATTCCCGGCGGGAGTCCCTCTTGTCCCGGCGGAGCTGCCTCTCAATCTCATCGTTGATCCTGCGAGCCTCCTTGGCCTCCGGGCTGAGGCAGCAAGCCCCCACGGAGCTCAGAGTCATTACTCCCGGATAACACTTCACCTTCCCCGGCAGACACACACACATAATGCGAGTTACACAGAAAGAAAAGTGTCCGTGAGTCACCAGATTACAGTTAAAGCCATAGAGAAGCCCACAGCGCGCCGCACAACCGGACCCTCCTAAAGCTAGAAACAAGATTTAGCATTCATTTAAGGAAGTAAAGTCTCTCAAGGTTGCTCGTATTACCTTGTTCCTCTCCAGTAAAGAGGAAATTAAGTTTGTGAAACAACTTTAAGCGGCGAGTCTTCCCTCCTGGTGGCTGAGCTCCGGGCGTGGTGGGCTGAATATGGCGGAGTTTGTTTGGTTTTTATTTACTTCACGGCGCAACAAAATGACACCGAGATGGTGAAAGTCATCCTCCAGGAGCAGAGAGAGAGATTCTCCACACAGAGTTAAGAGTCTAAGCTGTGATGTGATGTGGAGCCTGTCCTCCTGCACTTTGGTTCGTCCGTACTGGCAGCAAGCAGTGGACCATGTGACGGAGGGCTGAGCTGTGATGGGGAACGTGTGGGCTTTCACTATTACATTATGGGAACATGTTTCCTGTGTTAACCAGCAGACTGCGGATGTATGTGACAGTTAGAGCAGCAGCCTGACACACTTCACCTTCCCTGGAAACCACAAAACAGCTCCACAGACACACACACACAGCAGAAGTGAGTACACTCCTGTGCACAAAAAAATAAAAAAAATAAATCACATGTCCAATGATTTAAAATTGCATCCCCTCTCAATTTCTAAGTTTCTACAGTTATTAAAGCAGAAACCAATTAAAAATTGTTATAAACTGATCAGACATAACATTAAACCACTGACAGGTGAAGTGAATAACATTGATCATATTGGTACTATGTGTTGTTCTGCTGGAAAACCTTGGATTTTGGCATCTGTGTTGATGAGACTTAGACACCCAAATAAACATTGTCCCAGAACAAGCACACTCCCTCATGCAAATGGAAATCCCAAATGTCACTGGCCTACCCCCGCAGGAAAATGTACCCCACCACATGGCAAAAACATCAATCGATCAGGAACATCTCGAGGAACATGACAATGGCCCAAGATGTTGATTATACCTCCAAACTTCCTAGACCCCATTCTGATCAAGCATCAACAGGATGCAGTGGAACAAGTTTGATTGACAGAGGCCCCACTGCACAAGCCAGAGTACCCATAGGATCCACTGCCAACGTCCTGGTGCCAGACCCCATAGGACACCCTGAGAGGTCCTCTTGTCCATGCCCAATGGTTCAGAGCATTTTTGACGACACAAGGGGGACCAACACAATATTAGACAGGTGGTCATAATGTTATGCCTGATATATGTATATTGTTAGTAGCAGTGGTTAATAAGTGTACTGTGTAGACCGAATCACTGTCCCATGTATTTCTTTGTGTGGGAGCTGGAGGTCAGTGAAATCAGAATTTAGTGCTTCTAATCAAAAGACTGATCAATAAAATCTAATTTGAACTATTTCATCAATATTCAGTCTGAAATTTTAACATTTTCCAGTGACTTGGGTGGTGCTAAAAATGAGAATGAGAGCAATTTCAACCCTGAAGTCTAGTTATTGCAACATCAGCACACAGGTAGTACTTCAATGAGATTGGCTTTTAGTTTGCTTCAGAGAATTGTCAGATAACTCAGAAAGGTGCTGCTTGGCTGACATTATGGATATAGTGCAGGGGACACTTCAAGAAGCTCTCTGGATAGATAAAATATTATTCTAAAAGTTCTGTTTGATATGTTTTTGTGTCTCCATTTTTTTTCAATTACCACTTTAAGCAATTTATAAGTATGCTCCAGGATTATGAGGACTTTACCACTAAACACATTATCCCTAAGATGCAGCTTATTCATATGATCACATTCAGTGGGGGTCAGGGAGGATTGTAGGAATATTAACATATCTGACCATGTTGGAAGACCATCTCAACGCCTTTGTGGAGCTTTGAAGTGAAGTGAAGCGAACCAAGTCAGATTACCTTTATTAGACACCTCAGACAAGCTTTTGAAGACTGTGCCAGAGGCACGTTGCCAGATGGATAAATAGCCACAGCAATCTACTTTCTGAATGCAGGGCTGCATGCAAATGTATTTCCTATTTAAAAATGATTGCAGCATTCTTCTAGAAAAAAAAAGTGAAATGGCAAATTTGATTTCCTGAGACACATCAGAGACACATTCTATCCAGGTGTAAACTAATTAGTTTCAACTGAATCTGAAGTCGTTGTAGTTTCATTAATGGACAAGAAAAGAAAAGAAAAAAACAGCTTAATGGGGATTGGAAAAATCCTGTCAGTCAGTAGAGTACATTCTCTCTCTCTGTCTCTCTCTGAAGTAGATCCATATCAGTTTAACTCACTTGAATGGCTCACAAATATGAAACCCTATAGTTCAAAGAGCTGTCAACACGCAATACACTTAGAGCAAGTGAAAGAAAGAGCAAGAGACAGAGAGGAGGAGAGTGGACTCAAGCATCTAACCATAAATTGACAAGTTCTGCATGGGCTTTCAAATCTAAATCAGCAGAAGGGGTGTAGGAGAAGAGCTTAGTTGAAGGCATTTACAAGTCTCAGAAGAAGAAAAAAACACTGGATTTGAATAATTTAAATTGAAATGGAGTCTACTACATACAGTGCCAACACTAATTATGATATGCATACACTATATATTGGCACAGATTTGTAATTACATGTACAGTATTTGTGTTTTTTTTTTTGTTGACATTTGACTGAGTGAATCTGTTGTTTTCGTTGAAGTTCCTCCCTCTCCCCAAGCGCAGAGTTAGTAATGGGCTGAACTGATTGTAGCGGTAATTACCCGTATTGAAGAGTGTACAGTGTCCTGGCAGCAATTTGTTCCCTCTGGCTATCCTGCTTAGTGCTTAGAAAAGAATAAAACAGCTGAAGGTTACAACGTGCCTCAGCTTTAAAGGATAAAGCCCCTATTTAGAAACAGATGCTTGGGGGAAATTAAAAAACAGAGGGAGAGTTCGCTGCCTGAGATTGCATCATTGTCAGCCCGACAGCATAATACACAATCGGCTTATCTTCCTCAGAGTTGGCCTACTCCTCTCTAGGCACTTAAAATAAAGCATCAAAAATAGTTCTACCTGTTCCCATCTGCGTGGCTGGATGCAGGCCAAGTGCCAGTGTTTCTGGCAGATAATGGCCTGATTCTATGATCAGGAGGTGTACTGTAGGTCAAACCGTTGGCTTATAAATGTCAGGACCCTTATTGATTGAAATGGATTAAAAATTGTAAAATAAGCCCACATAATGGGACAAAACCAACCCCAATTTATCTTCACTTAGAGATTAGACTGTTGGGAGCCTTTCTACATGATTGCATTGGAGGGAAAGTATCTACCAATGCTTTGCATGAAAGCTCCGAGGATTTCCTCTGCAACCCACACTACACATCCCATCTCCTCAACCCAGAAATTACAGTCCCAGTAATTACAGAACTCTAATTAAGCCAGGAGTGGCAGAGAATGGGAAAGGCATGCTCCCATGACATTTCTTCCACAAGAAAAATGATATTCCATATTTAGCTGGGGTTTGGAGAAAATGTGGCAGGATAATGGATATGGTGGTTTGGAGAGGCTGAGGGCCTCGTGTTAGCATCCTCCTGATAAATACTGCGCTTGATTTTGTGTGACCACTATAACACATTAAGAAAAATCCTCTTTCAGATCACAGTGAGGCACTGCAACGATATTGATCTAACTAAATACTGAGAAATTATATAGCTTGATCCTAATGAAATTGCCAACATGCATTAAAGTGATTTTGTTAAAGGGACTTCCAAAATCCCCATCGACAAAGCGTCACAAACCAGCTCAATGTATGCAACAAAAAGCCGAGACCCATCAGGTAAACAAGCTACTAAAGTGGTTTAATTAGATATAAACAAACATAGCTAGTTACAAAAGAAAAACACGGAGTGTGAAGATCGGTTGCATCAGTGATGTGTGGAATTTAAGGTTGAGTGACTAATGTGGATGTGTTAAGAGTTTGTTTTGTTATCATCCTTTTGGTAATTCTCTTTGTGTCTGTGGCAACTGTCAGATAATTTTACCCACAACAGAAAGACATTATAATCACAGGCAGACGTTTAACAACTAAGTGCTCTGCAACAACATCACCAACAGTCAGGAATTGAGCGCAACAAAATGCAAGTGACACGCACCTCGAATCACACAGATTTGTTTACCAGAGCTGCAATGGAAGGCAGGAGAAGTCTGCAATGGCAGTACCAACAACAACAACAACAACAACTTGCATTCACCATGGAGAAGGTGCAACACATCACAGAGGATTGCCTGCTCTTTCCTCACCACTCAGTGTCAGTCTACAGTTGTTGACCCGCAACCTGGCTAGACATATACACAAACTTATAGAGTTTGTTCTTATGAGCTGCAGACAGTGAAAAATACCAAGCAAGGAAGCAGAAAGTTGGAATCCTCTTCACAAATGAAGCATAAAAAAGAAAAATGTGTACATCTATCCACTTCACAATGTTGAAGCTTTTGCATGAAGAATAATGGTTGTAATCCTCTATTGTAAATGACACTTATGTTTAAATCCCATGACAGTTTTGCATAAATTAGTGTCCTTTGAGACTCATATTCATTTACAGCTTCAATACAGTCACAGATAGTAGCTACTCATTGGTGTGTGTTTCTGCTGCTTTGCCTCACTTTCCATGTTCAAACCAACAGTCATTGAAATTCAACACTGAAAACATCAGTTTAGTTAGAGTAAAGAGTAAATAGGACCAAAGAAATAACATTGCCTTTAGCTGCATGCACTAAAATGTCGAACCCAACCAAATCCTTGATAGGCTGACCCTATGAAAGAGAGAATGAGAAAGAGCCATTATTTGTAGGCTCAGATGAGGGCTAAACAGGTACCGCCACATTATTCTAACAGCCCATTCCTGCCTGGAGGCACCTGCAAAAGAGGACAGGTTGGACAAAGCAGGCAGAGAGGGATGGGGCTGTAACAAATGTGCGTCATTCTGTCAGCAGAATTAGCTGCTACACAGCGTTCATTGTATTCTATGAGGCCAAAACAACACATCATCACCTTCTACAGGCCATAACTGTGGTTGTGATATTGTTTTACATGAATAAAACATGATGTCCAAAATATCTGTTTTTCAGGAGTTGATTAAGTGGTTTGATGTGTTACACCTCAGTTAACCCTCCCATTGTGTTGTGGCTGAATGTGATCTATTTTCTCCTTTGAGTTGTCTGAGATTTCTACAGCCACTGTGTGTTTCTGGCTTCTTTTGTCCTGTGTGCTTTTATGTACTTGTATAGCTTTGATTTATTCTTCTTTTTGTTTCACTAGTTCTGATTGGTTTGTTAGTGCAACAATGAGCAGTTCCACACTCTGCAGTACAATTTGTACTTATTATTTTCTTCTTCTATTAGTTTCTAAATGTATTTGAATGCACACAAACATGCATGTCACGGGTCAAACAACCAGTCAGCCTGAATCAAATCAGGTTGGTTGCGTCTGTAATGTTCCTCTGTTCTCTGTTCTGTCCCTGTCAGTAATTATCTGACGTTACTGGGTCTTGGAAGAAACAAATTTATGGACTAAATTAATCTACAATCCGCTGAGAATTAGACAACATGCAGCAAACTGGGACAAACTATGAAAACACAAAAGCCAACAGTGATAAGCTAAGATGACATTATCAAGTACAGTGAGTGTGCATGTAATGCTGATGTTCTGTTATCATCAGCCACATACATCTCATTCCAGATGTCACTAAAGAAATATTACTACATTATCCTGTGTTTCAGGTATTCCTCTCAAGCTAAATCCAGACAATGAACAGCAGATTAGGGAAAAAAAGCGAATCAGCCTCTGCAGTGGAGAGAACAACTGATTGAGATAATACTGTGTGAGCAAAATAACAGTGTGAGCAGTTCTGATCAAACAGCTAGAGTTTGGAAAGGATAACTGGATTTATTAGAATGAGCCATTCTGTTGTATTATAGACCATTACATGGACACTATTTCTTTGCTTTTTTTCTAACACAACAACAAACAAATATAACACAACAAAGATCGTAGCAGCTGCAGCCTCAAAATACTTGTAACACATAACAAATAAGAATGATGAAACTAAAACTTCACTGACAAAAACTACACTAATATGCACTTCTTCACTGAAACTCAATCAACACACGGTGTCAAATTGACACAGATGAGCAGCTCCATGGATGACACATTTTTTTCCCGTCGCCCTGTCTCCAAGAAATCTCATTTACATACTATTAATTCACAACAGCAAATACGTTTCAGGCGAATCTTAATGATGACTAAAGTACATTAGGAGATGAAGAACATGTCTGCAAAATGTTGAGTGACAATTTGTTTACTTTACATTATGTGCTCGTTCAATGTAATAAGGCTGCGGCAATTAAAGCATGATTAATATTTATTATATTTAGGCCGTGAAAAAACTTTGTGGAGGTCATTGAAAGATCTTTGTCTTCATTAAATGTTTAAAAAGACATGAATGGCGTGAAGGAGAAGACAGAATAATATAACTTTATTAACATTTAACTGAACCCAGTCTCTCCTGTGCTACATGCTTTATTCATATGAAACACAATGTGATTATGCCTTTCTTAAAAACACATTAGTAGTTTATAAAAAATATATGTAAGAAGCAGGATTGTTCATGCAGATTATGTTTCCATCCAGCACAGTGCAGAGCTATTGATAGCTTTTCTCTGTGCACTCTCAAAGCCACATCAAACGGCTAACATCACACAAATAGCACTTTTAAGAGACAGTGATCATTGTCAGTCAAAAATCATTAGCCCGAACAACAGTTTACCACGTCTCTAAACCTCCAGGGGTCCAAAGGGCCCTCTGGGATGTGTAGCCTTCTTTCTCTGTGAACTGATTATGAGATAATAACCTCACAAGGCTTAAAGAGTTTGACTCCAAATTGTCTACACAGAACGAAAGCTTCAGTTAAACTAAAATCAGTTAAATTAACTCACAATAATCTGTATCCCAGAAGGATTTCTTTGCCGCAAACACTGTTTTGTTCTTCCAAGAAATAAAAGATATAGCTCTGCTTTTACTCGACTGCAGTTTGAACTTCAGTCTACGCAACATTTGGTAACAGAAGGCAACTTTGTGGAGGTTAGCAGCTTTACAAAGAGGCATGTCTGGCAATGTAATAGATGGGGTTTTGTTTGCATATTCTGCATAAATTGTATGTCACTGAGTGTGTTCCTGCGCCTGATCAGATGATCTGCATAGTGATCTGACACCACTGATTAATTTTCCTCTTCCTGGCAGCCAGCTGTAATCAACAGGAGCTGACTGGCAGATGAGAAAACACAGCGAGCGTCCTGCATAGTGACAATGTGCCTCTGTCAGCCCACACAGCTTTTTGTTCTAACCACACCAGCCTGATGACTGGAGAACTCAGTGAGTACCTTACAGCTGTATTGCTTATTTCACTCTCTTGATTTTAGTGTTTTTTTGAAGGAGTCCTCAGATTTCTATTATGAGAAGAGTTGGATTTTGTTTGAAGATGTTCCAAAAGTTTTAATTGAAATACAATTACGCTTTTTTGTTTTTAGCATGCTTTTTTAATTTAGTTACACACTTTCGCTTGCAGTTTGATGAAACATCCTTGAGTGACAGATGCCCTCACTTGAATAACACCTTTTCAGAAATCTTAGTTGTATATCCCAGGAATAGTCTCTCCACAACAAAGGGTCTATTATTCTTCATGTGCAACAATGTTCTTGCATTTTTCTTGCGTCAAGTCTGTCATGTATTTTACATCCACCTCTGTTTAATGAACAAAGGACTTGAAGATTCCTCATAATTTCAATGCAAACTGTCTGTGGGCGTTTCGGGTTCAGTCCAGCTTAAATTCTCATCCCTGCTGACTTTGATAAACATTACAGGGGATAAGTGGACTCACTGTTAAAACACTCTCCCGCTTTACTGTATGTGTTTGGTGTGGGGCAACAGAAAACAAAGAGAAAGAGAGATGTGTGATTGGAAACAATACCATCTATCAGGCTAAGAGTATTTGCCATCGTGAGAAAGGAGGAGAGGAGGAGGAGAAATAGCGCTGCCTTGTCAGGGAAAATGTGCTTTTCAGTAACAATGGCATTCTTGGTACACAATCTATCTCACTAGGCCTGTGGGGAATGTGTTTGTCTCTTCCTCCAACTGGCAGGGGACAAAATCAATCATGACTTATTGTTGGACTCGCCTTTACAGTGTCTCTCACGTACATGTCCTCAGTCTACCTCAGCCATTGGGAAGGACAAACGCACACACACAGTAACGCCGCGCCAAAAAAGAGCAGTGACTGATGTCTGGCAAACCATCGATCAGTCTAGAGGAACATTTTGAAAGCTATTGTTTGTCTTTTCAATGCGCCGCTCATTTCAATGGCTTTCCTTTGTTCTAAAATCTTATGAGACATTGACAAGAGGAAGCACAGTATGTCAATCCTAATTTGTACAGTGGTGCTTGAACATTTGCGAACCCCTTAGAATTGTATATGTTTTACATGTTAAAAGTGCAAATAACACAAAAAACTGTATAATTCACTGAGGAAAATAAACCAATGTTACATTAAATCTTCACAACGCATGTTTGTGAAAGTGTATCAGGACACTAACAAAGGAGATTTCTGAAAACCTCAGGAAAGGAGTTGTTACCACTTATCAGGCTGAAAAAGGTTACAAAACTATCTCTAAAGGATTTGGACCCAACCAATCTACAGTCAGACACATTGTGTACAAAGAGAGGAAACTCTAGACCATTGTTACTCTCCCCAGGAGCAGTCGACCAACAATGATCACTCCAGCAGCCAGGTGTGTAATAGTCCATGAGGTCACAGAGGAACTCAGGACAACTTCTAAACAACTAAAGGCTTCTCTCTCTCTTACATTGGCTAATAGTAATGTTCATGAGTCCACCCTCAGGAGAACAACCGTTGTGTGCATGGCAGGGCTGCGAAGAGAAAGCCAACCTCCTCCAAAAAGAACATTGCTGCCCATCTGCAGTTTGCAAAAGATCACTTGGACAAGCCAGAAGGCTTTTGGAAGAATCTTTTGGGGACAGATGAGACCGAAACAGATCTTTTTGGCTCAGATGTTAGAGAAAAGGAAAACATTGCACTCCAGCATGAGAATGTTATTCCATCTGTGAAACATGGTGGTGGTAGTGTCACGGTTTGGGCCTGCTTAGCTGCATCAGGAACAGGACGGCTTGCCAACAGTGATGGAACAGTGACTTCTGAATTAAATCAGCAAATTCTGAAGGAAAATGTCAGGACGTCTATCTGTGAACTGATCCTGGAGAGAAAGTGGGTCATGCAGCAAGACAGCGACCCTCAGCACACAAATAAAATTATTGTTTCAGAATGACCAAAGTCCTGACCTTAATACAAACGAAATGTAGTTGAAGGACCAGTTACTGGACACATTGTGGCATCCACAAGTTAGTTATTGCTGCTTCCAAAATCAAAAGTTTACACACTTTTGCCACTCAGAGATATGCAATATTGGATTGTTTTCCCTCAGTAAATAAATGATCAAACATATTATTATTGTCACATTTGTTTTTATTGGGTTCTCTTTATCTACTTGTAGGTCATATATGTGGAATATATAAACTCTAGAAGGTTCATAAACTTTGAAGCACCACTAATTTGTCCCTGTCCCCTTCCTTACCTCTCTTCGGCCGGAAACTGCTCTCCGACTAACATCCTAATGAAGGTGAAATAATGCATGAGACTGGTACAGGGGGGATCCTCTCCATGTCTCATTATACAATATTAAGAGACAAGAAGCACGAAGGGAGAATTTTCTCTATGTATCACTCTCATTTTACTGATGTCCTTGTAACTGACAGGGGGGTTTCACATGGGCCAATTACTATTCCCTTGAATAATAGACAGGACTGGGTTGGATCAGACCAGACAACTGCCAGAGATGTAACCAAGGTCCACGGCTGCATATCTTAATGTGTGCGTCCTCAAAGTGAATCACACACTTACTTTCTGCTAACCATTTGTTGTCTTCTGCACATGATATATGAATTCATTATGTAATATCACATTATGCTTGTATTATGCATCTATTATGAGCCAATCATTTTTCTTAGATGAACAGCTAATAGAAACAGATTGTCTTCATCCAACCTTGACATGCCTTTCACCCTCTCTCTCTCTCTCTCTCTCTCTCTCTCTCTCTCTCTCTCTCTCTCTCTCTCTCTCTCTCTCTCTGCCAGATGTACCAGATATGTATTGGATATGTACACTACAAATAGTGAAAATGATAGAGAAGCATAGTGAGAAAGGTTGGAAATGCAAAAACTAAGCCAAAAGTGTGCTATCATATCACAAAATACCAAACCTTCATTTCCCTTTGAAACAGGTGGAGCTGGAAACTGATCACTTGTGCAGATAGTTGGCAAGTAATCCTGCAAGCTAAACTCTATTTTTTTCAGTTCTAAAAACGTTCTGAGAAAGGTTTGCAGAGTTCTCGTAATGTTTTAGGGAAGGAGTCTTGTAAGGAGGGAATGAAGGAAGTTTTAATTTTTTTTAGATCCTCAAAAGGCAGAATGAAGTTCTATGAAGACATACTTAAAATGTTCTTAAAACATTTGGTGTCATGTAACATTTTGGGAATGTTTTATGGAACAACGTTCTATAATGTGCTACTTTAACTACGTCCCCAAAACATCCTTAGATTATTGCAGACAAAATTTTCTGCCTTTGTTAACATGTCACATTATAGGAACGTTTTATAAAAAAAAAAAAAACATTGTTATCTGAGGCCTTGATAACATCTTTAAAACAAATGTTTTTAATATTGGTTTGAGAATATTTTTCTTATAATCTGACAACCCTGTCAACATCCTCCAAACATCCTCTGAATGTTCCAATTAAAACATTATGTCTTGGTTAACCTTTAACCTTTAAATAAGAAAATATCCTGATAACATTATTTAAACATGAAAGATAAGATAGATTAAATGTTTTTCTCTAAAACATTATTAGATTAGATTAGGTAGTTGGTAATGTTAGCTGATGTTGTGGGAACATTCTCTGCTTGCCGGATAGCTGGTCATGCACAGAAACCTGACTGACTGCCACTTAATGTGTCACTAGTTTCAGTTGACAAACTACTGTTACAGCAGTTTTCTTAGGTTTACCTTTATACCTCCTCTAATGTGTCATGGTCAGAAATGTCTCTATTGTTGGCCCTTCCATGTGTTACTGTGTCACAATCATATGATATGTATGGGTATTAGCTAAGACTCTCAAGCAAGTGCTGGGTGTTTAACCTGCGAAGGTCTTGGGGTTGTGGCAAATGGTGTTTGTGGCAGTTTTGTGCTGTCACAGAAATGAAATGAAATTTGCTGATATAAATCTTAAATTCATTTTGCCGGTGTGGCTGGGCCCTTAGGGTAAAAACAAGAGAATTGAGAGTGTCCACTGTGGGGAAGGTAATGCTCAATGTGCTGAGAGACAGAAAAGCTGATGTGATGAAAGGTGATATGGGGGTGAGTGGTAACAGTGTAAAATAAAATCAAGGTGAGGATAAAGGAAGGGAGCGAGGGAAGCAGTGAGGGGTGGAAACA
Organism: Chromis chromis; assembly: GCA_900302755.1. Lineage (NCBI taxonomy): Eukaryota > Metazoa > Chordata > Actinopteri > Pomacentridae > Chromis > Chromis chromis. Next base: position 3,433 of record OMNN01099533.1, on the reverse strand, counting down.
ACAACTAGCGTTTTTTTTTTTTTTTTGATGCGGGG
>OMNN01099532.1:1371-28211 GCA_900302755.1 Chromis chromis | reverse complement strand
CCATAATGTAATAAAGGACCAAAAAATTTTTATGTTTTGGGCTCAGCATCTTCTTACATTATTGACCAGTTATTACATTTCGGGTTTTATTACATTTTTTTTTATAACAATTCGGGTTGTTGTTACATTTCGGGTTGTTGTTACATTTCGGGTTGTTGTTACATATCGGGCTCCAACAGGCACAACCATGACTAGAAGTAGAACTCAAATTCTAAGTGCATACAAGTGTTTTCCAATACTGGGAAAAGATGGTGGCTGTACATATTATAGATATTTTACTATTTACACGTTGAATTTGTTTTCATACTTGCCTCCTATCTGCTCTGTGTAAATACAGCCTGCAGTTCAGATGAAAGGTCCCTGGATTTTTGTCGCATGCTTGGTCATTAATGGCTTCACAGATGCACCAGGGGAGCAGAACAGAACAGAATTATTAGTTTTTTAGAGGATCCGGTCCATGCAAACACTTTATTCTTTTGAATGAGACATGTAAAAGAAAGTTATTTTTAAGAAATATCTCAATTTTAAGCTGAGCTCTGATTAGCTTTCCAAGCACAACAGCAAGCTGTGCATGATTATTTCAAGGAAAGTTGAATTATTATTTTTTTAATATAGTTTCTGGATGAGATGGGGAAAAAATTAAACCTGCCTTCAGGTTTTGAGGTTCAGAGATTTAAACAACTGCAGAAATGTATTCCCCATGATGGATAAACTGAAATCAGTCTGTAAAACTGATGCTTAAATATGTTGCATTTAAATCTTAACAACTGTTGTATTAGTGCTGCATATTGAAATTATTTGTTTTCTCTTTTTAAGGGAAAATTCATCAGGATCAACTTTGATGTCAATGGATACATCGTTGGAGCCAACATTGAAACTTGCATCCTTTTTAAAAAGCAAAACGAGTCAAGGGTTTGTAATGAACTTTCGCACACACATTTCACCCAGAAGCAAACCATTTATTTTATGCTGGATTATCCCTTAAACCATGTCAGGTAGTTTATGGTGATTTTGCTCAACATATTTGTTTGGGAATTTGCACCATGTGAGCATTATTACCCATTTAGGAGTATTAAAAATAATTTTTGACACTGAGCTTTTCTATGGGACAGAGGCTACAGATCAGATAAATGCTGGTAAAAGTGCAATCCTCTATTCAAACAAAGTGGAAATAGCTCATTATTGCATTTTAAAGATGCTGTTATTCTTTTGTGTTTGCTTTTGTATCTGGTTGTCCTTGACTGAAACGTTGTCAGATCTGCTGGAGAAGTCTCGAGCCGTCAGACAAGCTAAAGATGAGAGGAGCTTCCACGTCTTCTACTACATGCTGACAGGAGCAGGAGACAAGCTGCGCTGTAAGTACTGAAACCACTTTATTACAACACCAGAGCTGCATGAGAGAAAGCTGAAGTAGAAAGTTGCAAAATAACTGCGGTTGCATTGAACATGACTTGCAGTTAAAGAGCCAACATGCTTTTTAAATGGGAATCTTTAAGAAACGTGTCTAAATGCATCACAAATGGCCGAATGAAGACGTTATAATCGAGGTTCCTTTTTCTCAGATCAGTTTTCGCAGAGCGCCACCTGAAGCTGAACAGTCCCGTGTGAATGTCAGGCCCAAGTCTCCTTGGCTATAAAATAACACAAGTTGCCAAATGTTCTCCTTCTTTTTCACTTTCCAGCTGAGTTGTGTCTTGAGGATTACAGCAAGTACAGATTCCTGTCCAACGGGAATGTGACGATTCCTGGGCAGCAGGACAAAGACATGTTCATTGAAACCATGGACGCCTTTAAGATCATGAGCATCCCAGAGGAGGAGAGAATCGGTACCTTTCATCTTATATGTTTAACTTCTCTTTAAGGCTGCAACTAAAGCTTTTCTTTATCAATTAATCATCCAGTTATTCTCTTTATTAGTGTATCTTAAAAATCTTGTATAGTTTTTCCCTTTAGTCACATGTCTTTGTTTATTGCTTTAAATGGCAAAGAAAAGTGTAAAAGTCTCACATTCAAGGAAGCCGTTTGCATTTTTTCCATTATAGTACTTCCAAATAATTACTAGCAGCTCTAGTTAGCTGTCTATTTAGATGCATTAACTTGGTTATTGGCCAACTTCACATTCTTGAATGTAAAAACGGCATTTTCTGGGTGTCTTTTTGCTGCTGTCACATTTTTACTCACAGTGGCCTGATTTTTCTCGTGCACCTGTATGGAAATAACACAATCATGGCTAGAAGTAGAGAGGGCTCAAAAATAACATAGTTACAATGCCATTAATTGGAAAAAAGAAAAAAATTTAAGTTGAATTTCTTTCATTATTTATTTTACAAATACCTGGAATCAACATGTACAACAATTTTTCCAAGCGATTACAGGTGTTGGAGATACTGGAAGAAAAGTGTAATACTGTTTACACATTTAATTTGTTTCTTTACTTGTCTTCTATCTGCTTTGTGTAAACAGCCTGCAGTTCAGCCAAAAAAGACCCTGAAAAAAGCAGAGACTGCATAGAGCAAATTAGATATTTTGGGGGATTTTTTTAAATGAGTGAGAATTTTTTATTTTTAAGAAATAGGATTTTAAACTTAGATTTGTTTTTTTCATGACAAAACGGCATGTCACATGTGAGTAGTTCAATTACCGTTGGAAATCTGATGGTTCTTTCTGTTTTTACAGTTTCCTCCTGATTTCTTTGGCAATATATTTTTTTAAGACAAGATGCCTTCCAAACTTTGCGGCTCAGAGGTTGACAAACATCACCGTGTGAGGTTTTTCTCTGCAGCAGACACTGATTTCTTCTGTTTCCCGCTCAGGTCTGTTGAAGGTGGTGTCGGCTGTGCTCCAGTTGGGGAACATGAGTTTCAAGAAGGAGCGTCACAGTGACCAGGCCTCCATGCCTGATGACACCGGTACGCACATTTACACAGACACCATCATCATCATCATCATGATCACCTTCCTCTGCGTGCACGATGTCTGTCACACACCATTTCATCCATCATCAACCTTTACATCCTCCAATATTATCCTCATGTTTCACCCCCAGCTGCCCAGAAAGTGTGTCACCTGCTGAGCGTCAATGTGACGGACTTCACACGAGCCATCCTGTCTCCCAGAATCAAGGTCCGCATAGCAACACGTACATGAAGCTTTATTCAGAAAAAATATACTAAATATTTAGTACATCTTCTCATTATAAGTTTGTGATCCATCGTCTTTTTTCTCATTTGAGAGACATTTTACCCTCTAAAATGAACAATTTAGTCAGTTTCCAATGATGACTTTATTATGCATGTTATGACATTAGAGATTTTCTCTTTCTAGGTTGGCAGAGACTACGTCCAGAAGGCCCAGACTCAGGAGCAGGCAGAGTTTGCTGTCCAGGCTCTGGCCAAAGCCTCCTATGAGAGAATGTTCCGCTGGCTGGTAATGAGAATCAATAAAGCTTTGGACAAGACCAAGAGACAGGGAGCCTCCTTCATCGGCATCCTAGACATCGCTGGATTTGAGATCTTTGAGGTGAGGTTTCAGGGCTTCACAGTTGTGAATTGTAACTTTAATTTCATGGTCCGAGACTCTGAAGGGGTTCAGCCACTGTGTGTGTTTGTGTTGGCAAAGTGGGAGTCTAATGTGTTTAATATTGCGTCCTATAGTGAAGTGTCAATGTTAATCAGATTAAAAGAGCCAAGTTCACTTCACCATTGGAAACAAAGTCTTGTCCTGTTTCTCACGGAAATTCGCAGGCAGCAAAATCTTAAAGATGTCCAGTCAGGGAAAATATGTAAAAAGTCATGTGTGATTTTACTGTGTGATTCCAAATGTATCCTGCATATTACTACTTTAAAACATACATACTACTATATGCTATCGGTTGTAGTGTACTATTTAAACAGTCAGTATACAAACATAACATAGTGATACAATACATGCAGCGTCAGACATCCATCAAACTACAATTTTGTATTTCTGCCTGCAGCTTTTAACACTGTTTTAAATCAAATACAGATTTGCTGAATCTGTATTTGATTTATAAAAGCAACAAAAAGATTTTACTGCATCATCTTCATCCACAAGTCAGCAGAATAAGACTAGCAAAAAAATTCCTGCACTCTTTTCATCAAAATTTAAACTCGATCAACAGTTTAATCACAGTTTAAAATACAGTTTTAGTTTCATGAAAGCTTTATGGTGATTTTACTGCTTTTTCTTCATTTAAACTGTCATAATGATAAATTAAATCATAAATAAAATTACGACACTTCTAGCACAATCCACATTGAAGGATGGGTAATACTTGATTAGTCAAATAATATTTGACTGTCATCATATCAGCAGCTGATTTAAAAAGTGAGTGAGGAGCAGTGGAAATGGATGAGTTCTGAACCTTTTTATTATATGAAGTTCAGCGCAAACAGATTTGAAATCGTAAGAAGTTGCTCGACTGTGGGATGAAAATCCTGCAATCTCTAATCTGCTATAGACAGATATCGATCATTTTAATATTTAATGTGTTTTACGTGTTGTAATGGTTATTTTGGCTAAGCATGTTTCACATTAAGTGGTTAAGCATAATTGTTATACTGCACACCCATTTTGGGGCTGCAACCAATTATGGCATTCATTATTCATTCATTCAGAGATTGTTTTATCAGGTATCAGAAAATAGTTGACATTTCTTCTTTGACCAGACGGAATTTCCAAAATCCAAAAGTAAAACAGGAAAAACTGAGAAACTATTTACATTTGAGAGGCTGTACAAAGGACATTTTTGATTATTTTTTTTGTTCAATAATTACCAAAACGGTTACTCAATTGTCAGCCCATTGACTAATCAACAAATCAATTTCACTAATTCTCTCCCACAGTTGAACTCGTTTGAGCAGCTGTGCATCAACTACACCAACGAGAAGCTGCAGCAGCTCTTCAACCACACCATGTTCATCCTGGAGCAGGAGGAGTACCAGAGGGAGGGCATCGAGTGGAGCTTCATCGACTTCGGCCTCGACCTGCAGCCCTGCATTGACCTCATCGAGAAGCCTGTAAGACGTCTCCCAGCTGTTGCATCACCTCAGGGCTTGTAGAGTAACACTGGCAGCACCTGTCTCAACCCAGACTGACACCTCAGATTATTAGTCACAACCTTTCTGCAGAAGTCCCTGCAGTGTTTTCTGTAGCAAACAGTTGTGTGCTACAGGTTGAGACATGTGACTTGACGTAGATTAGATCAGTCTGGATTCCTTTGAGCTGCAGACTGATGATTGTCCTCTTTGTCACAGGCCGGTCCTCCAGGCATCCTGGCCCTGCTGGATGAAGAGTGCTGGTTCCCCAAAGCCACAGACAAGAGCTTTGTGGAGAAGGTGGTTCAGGAGCAGGGAACGAACCCCAAGTTCCAGAAGCCCAAGAAACTCAAGGACGATGTAGATTTCTGCATTATGCACTATGCTGGAAAGGTCAGTAACTTAAAATGGTAACGTTTTTAGTGAGTTTTCAAGTAATTAGTGTTTTTTTTTTTTTTTTAAGTTTGACACTTTTACAAAACGTACAATATGTCAGCCCAAAGAAAAGCTGTCCATAAATGTGTGTTATAAACATTCTTCTTTTTCAGTCACTCTCCAAGTTGAAATGGGATGTTGGTTCCTACCAGTAATTAGTCCATGTTCTTATAGAACAGAATACCAACAGAAGTCCAAAGTCTGCGGTGATGGAGAAAAACTTAAGTAAAAGTAGTTATGAGAAAATTCAAATTCAGACACAAGTTAAAGCCGGTAAAACCACAAAAATACACTTTAAAGTGTCTAAACTTGCAATCCTCATTATACCTATTGGAGTAATATATAGTTATAGGAATTTACTGTAATTCATGCTCTAACATACCAGCATCTTTGATGTTGTAGCAGATGAAGCTAATTTTAGCTGCTTCACATGCTGTTGGGTAGTTTGATCATTTATCCACACGTTTAGTTAAGCAGTTTTGGAGAAAATAGTGACTCTACATACTATAAATATTGTATGACTTAAATTTTTAATTTGTTTCTATACTTCTCTCTGCTCTGTCTAAACACAGCCTGCAGTTCAGCTGAAAAGTTGCTGAATTTTTGTCACGTGACTGTGACAAGGTGAACCACCAATGGCTTCTCAGTTGCACCAAAGAGCACTGAATTCTTTATTATTATTACAGAATCGGGTTAGAATAAAGTGATTTTGGTGAAATATTACAAATTTTAAGCTCATATTTGGTTAAGTTCTCCAACCAATTGGTCCACCACAGATGACTAGTTCAAAGACCATTGGAAAGTTTCATTGCATGGTGATTTATTTATTCTTTTTTTTTAAAACATGCCATTGTCTGTGTAGATTCTCAGTCATCCAGGTCATGGTAATCATAGGAGCTTCAGTAGAAACCAACTGGACTTCTCTTGTAGGTTCTTGAACACATTTCACCTCTCATCCAGAGGCTTCTTCAGTTGTAACTGAATGTAATTCCCATTAGTCAGTTAGAGCAAGAGAAGTCTCTCATCCAAGAAGAAGCCTCTTGGATGAAAGGGGAAACGTCTTCTACTGAAGCTCCTACAATAACATGCCATTCAAACCCACCGGCAGGTTTTGGGATTCAGAGCATTGATCTCCAACTGCTTACTACATGTGTCATATAAATGTAGTGGAGATATAAATTAAAATACTCAAGTAGTATCTAAACGTTTTATGTAAGTACAGTATTTGAGTAAATGTACTCACTTTTCGTCTGTAGATGGCGGCAAAATAACAACATACAACTCTGACTAAATTCTCAATACGCAAAGTTCAACTATAATTTCTTTACAAAGTACACAAGTTTAATTCAACTCCATGAATACTGTGCTTTAGAATAAGATGAGGCATTAAAGCATTAACTTGAAGTAACAATGGTTTAGTCATAGCCTCATTGTAAATGTCTCCTCTGCAGGTGGACTACAAGGCAGATGAATGGTTGTTGAAAAACATGGATCCACTGAATGAATGTGTGGCCACTTTGCTCAACCAGTCGACAGACAAGTTCACTGCCGACCTGTGGCGAGACAGTAAGTGGTGCTAAATTCACCCACCACCTCATGCTGCTATCAGCAAAAGATACAGTTGAATTTCTGCACATAAGTGTAACTGTAACGTCTGTTGACATGTGTTTTTATGCCTGATTAGGATTTCTTTGTGCCTCCTTCTGCCAAAGTGCATTAGAGAAAACCAAGTTTGAATTTGTCACCTTTAAAATGTGTTGCTAATCAAATGTCAACACCAAAATGTTCCAATAGTAGAATAATCACTCAATGGTCAACAGTGCTTCAGTCAGACAGGAGGAGGATAGTTATTTGTTATCACGAGAAATTAAGATAAGACATCCCGACAATTATTTTCTTCTCTGTTCATCTTCGCAGTGGATCGTATTGTTGGACTCGATAAGGTGGCAGGAATGTCGGACTCGATGCACGGTGCATTCAAAACCCGTAAAGGCATGTTCCGCACTGTGGGCCAGCTGTACAAGGAGCAGCTGGGAAACCTCATGGCCACACTGAGGAACACCAACCCGAACTTTGTCCGCTGCATCATCCCTAACCACGAGAAGAAGGTACAAGACAACAGACAAAACAGTAACTGTGTTTATCATGCATGAATATAATAAGAGAACAAGAGAACTCAAACCTATTTACATCTACATGAACAAATCTTTAACTGCAGTCTTTGTTTCCTCCTTCAGGCTGGTAAACTGGAGCCTCACCTGGTTCTGGAGCAACTCAGGTGTAATGGAGTCTTGGAGGGGATTCGTATCTGCAGACAGGGTTTCCCCAACCGCATCGTCTTCCAGGAATTCAGACAGAGGTGACGAAGGACAGCAGATGCATTTGCAAACTTTATTTTTGATTAATTCATCTATAGTAGTCACCCTCCCATTAGAGTATTTTCAGACCAAACATAGACCTGACACATATTTCTATCTTATCCTCTTTTAAATATCGCCATTCTGGTCGCAGGCAGAACAAACATGAAAAATGGATAATGGAGATCATTCACAGTGACTGCAACCAGAAGACTGTGTTTACACTGTAGGCGTTCAGGAACAGTATTGAGCTGTAGGTCATCTGGGTTTTGCAAGAGTTCAGAGCACAACACAGTCATTGTAGTTATGCACTTTAGGTCATGTGTAGCAAAAGAAAAACACAAGCTTTATTGCCAACTGTGTAGACGGCAGGATTGATACAATAGAAGCTCCATTAGATGCATGTGAGACAGTATTGAAAATGCAGCTATAATGGTGAATGTGCCTATCAGTGCAAATATAAGCATTAAGTTTAGTTCCAAATTAATCATTGCCTGTAATCCTTATTTAGTAGAAAGAGTAAAACTACTTAAGTAATAATGTAATTCTGCTCGTCTCTCTCAGGTATGAAATCCTCACTCCAAATGCCATTCCTAAAGGTTTCATGGATGGAAAGCAAGCCTGTGTTCTCATGGTAAGAGTAATATCATTTTTAGAAATCAGTTCATCATTAGAAGAGAAGGAAACACCTCTTCTCAACTCTTCTTTCATGTATCACTGAGTCTCTTCTCTCTCCTCCTTGTCAGGTCAAAGCTCTGGAGCTGGACCCAAATCTGTTCCGCATCGGTCAAAGCAAAGTGTTCTTCCGAGCCGGAGTCCTGGCTCAGCTGGAGGAGGAGAGAGACATGAAGATCACCGATGTGATCATCAGCTTCCAGGCCTGGTGCCGAGGATACGTGGCCCGCAAGTATGAAGGATCAGCTCATCTGATGCACAATATTTACAATCAGCATCTGTTCATAATGACAACACTTTGACATGAAGCTGTTTTCTACTAAATCAGTGTGATGATGAGAAATGGGTTTTTTTTTAACCTCCAGAGCTTTTGCCAAGAGGCAGCAGCAGCTGACAGCCATGAAAGTTATCCAGCGAAACTGTGCAGCTTATCTCAAACTCAGAAACTGGCAGTGGTGGAGGCTTTTCACGAAGGTAAGAGGTTCATGAAGGTAGTTAAAGTTGGTCACATTTATATCTGTGTTCAAAGAGCGACCACACGGATGAATGGTGCAGCGACACCAACTATAACAATAATTATCTGCTTAGCAGTTCAGAGAATTAATTTAAAACATGATTGATTTTTCAAATGTTGTGAACCAGGTAGAAAGCTAAGCAGTGATTTCTGTTCTGTCGAGAATAGATAGAAATAAGCAAAAACGCTTAAGGTTGAAATTGAAAGCTCTTTTCATAACTGGAGGCACATGAATAAGGGAGTCTGAAGCTGCATGAAAATAAACTATACTGCTGCACATGAGTGGGAAAACTAAAAAAACGCTACTCGTATAATCTTGTAAGCTAATTCTTTTGTAATGAATTCAAATTTTTATGTGTAATTTTGGAGGTTTACTAATTATTCATGACAAGTTTGACATTGTTCCAAAAGGTAAATGAGGCAGAAGTCATTGTTCTTTCCAATAATTTTAGACCAGCAAGCTCAGTCTTTTTTTTTTTTTAGCTTTTTGCCCAAGTCTTCAGTCAAGTAAAGTCCTTTAAATTCTTTGAAAGTGATGTTTTTTATTATTTTATTTTAATGTTTCACAGCTCTATTCAGACTCGCATTCAAGTGTATTTTTATCGGCATACCCTAATGTGGCTTAGGAAATACTGATGTAATGTGCTATTAGGAAAAAACAGTCTTTCATATCAGAGTGCTATTTAACCTCCCAGAAAAAGAGCAGTGGATCTATTTATTTATTTATTTATTTTTGTCCTCCAGGTGAAGCCTTTGCTGCAAGTGACCCGACAGGAGGAGGAGATGTTGGCCAAGGAAGAGGAGCTGGTGAAGGTGAAGGAGAGACAAGTGCAGGCCGAGGAGCAGCTCAAAGAATACGAGACCAAGCAGCAGCAGGTAAAAGTCACAGAGGAGTGATCTTAAACTTTGTAGCTCTGCAATAGGTTTTCTTTTGTACGATTGTTGCAGCATTATTATCTGGTGCATCAAGAATTAATTCATAAAAACATGCATCGTTGTGACAAGTTTTCTTCTGAATGATGCAGCTCTGAGATTTAATCACCTCACTCTGTCTTTGACCCTCCTACCAGTTGAATGCTGAGAAGTTGGCTCTTCAGGAGCAGCTCCAGGCAGAGACGGAGCTCTGTGCAGAGGCTGAGGAGATGCGATCTCGACTGGCCACCAGAAAACAGGAGCTGGAGGAGATTCTGCACGACCTGGAGTCTCGTCTGGAGGAAGAGGAGGAGAGGGTCACACAGATGCACACAGAGAGAAAGAAGATGCAGCAGAACATCACGGTCAGTAAAGTCCTGATGACAGAATGCAAGATGTGGTTTTAAAAAAACTTCTCATTTATTTTAAATGCTGATTGTTTGTGTTGTTTATCCAGGATCTGGAGCAGCAGCTGGACGAGGAGGAAGCAGCCAGACAGAAGCTTCAGATGGAAAAAGTCACCACAGATGCCAAACTGAAGAAACAAGAGGAGGAAATCATGGTGCTGGACGACCAGAACAACAAACTCAACAAGGTCTCAGACAACATGTTAATTTAGACCAGTGCTGATCAGTTTACATGCATCATAAACACCACAAACCACTGCAGCTGAGACGAAAAGTTAAACTTTCACTGTTTTATTTAAACCTCAGGAGAAGAAACTGATGGAGGAGAGGATCTCTGAGTTCACCACCAACTTGGCTGAGGAGGAAGAGAAGTCTAAAAGCCTGCAGAAACTCAAGAACAAACATGAAGCCATGATCACAGAACTGGAAGGTAAGTGTTGTTTTTTTTTTTAAAATGTTATTCTAATGTAAGTTAAATATTTGATTTTTTTTCATTTTTTAATGTTATTTTTGGACACAGATCGTCTGAGAAAAGAGGAGAAAATGCGTCAGGAGTTGGAGAAGAATCGTCGTAAACTTGAGGGAGACTCCACTGAGCTCACTGACCAGATTGCAGACCTGCAAGCTCAGATCGCTGAACTTCGAGCTCAGTTGGCCAAGAAGGAGGAGGAACTCCTTAGTGCACTGGCCAGGTCAGACCAATATGTAGAGTTTTTGGGTTTTACTGTAGTAAAATCACTGGTAGGATTGCAGTTTCTTTTTTAAAAAGAAGCAAAAATTACTGAAAGGATGGTCATTTTACCCACTGAAGCTCGAGATAAACCCTTTCATGAACACAGAGTAGCTGTATGTTAATATCGTTCCCTCTCTTCACCACTACTCCAGGATTGAAGAGGAGGCTGCAGCCAAGAACACGGCCCAGAAGAAGATCCGGGAGCTGGAGGCCCAGATCTCAGAGCTGCAGGAGGACCTGGAGCTGGAAAGGCAGGCTCGCTCCAAGGCCGAGAAACACCGCAGAGACCTGGGAGAGGAGCTGGAGGCCCTGAAGACAGAGCTGGAGGACACTTTGGATTCTACTGCAGCACAGCAGGAGCTCAGGTAACAGTCAGACTTTTACAGTCAAAATGAATCACCTAAATGATATTATTATATTTTTTAAAACATACTTTTAGCCTTTCCCTATTTTATTTGAGTTCTTATTTCCTTTGAACTGTCTTTTATTTCCTTTCAGTATTGTTTTACCTCTAAAACCGTGATTTTATGAATTTTCTGCTTTTATTTTGCTGTGTTGTGAAGCATTTTGTATCCTGGATTTTAAAAATAAAACCATTTTTAAATTTAAATAAATACTACTACTAAGAATAATTGAAATATAATAATAAAATAAAGAAAGAATATAATAATAATTTCAACTCTCACATGAAAATAAACTATGTCAAATATTATCTTAGCTTCTATCTTAGTGTTTTGAGTTATCCTGTGAGAATTTTAACATTTTTCTGACATCTTGACCTTTATTAAAAAATATTATTATTTTGTTTACCCAGGTCAAAGCGTGAGACTGAGGTCACCCAGCTGAAGAAGACGCTGGATGAAGAGGCCAAGCTTCACGAGCAGCAGATGGCCGACATGAGACACAAACATAATCAGGCGTTTGATGAGCTGAATGAGCAGCTGGAGCAGGCCAAAAGGGTAATGAGTGCTGTGGTCAGGGAGATAAAGATGCCAAATAAATATAAAATAAATAACACCGGTAACATGGCTCATATGTGTCGCTCCTGTAGAACAAGGTGTCGATGGAGAAATCCAAGCAGGCCCTGGAGAGTGAGTGGAACGAGCTGCAGATCGAGCTGAAGACTCTGACACAAGGCAAAACAGACTCGGAGCACCGACGCAAGAAGGCTGAAGCCCAGGTTCAAGAACTGCAGGTCAAGTTTGGAGAAAGTGAGCGACAGAGGCAGGAGTTTGCTGACAAGATGACCAAGATGCAGGTACGGATGGAGTTAATAATCATATAGAGAATACATTTGACATGAGGGATGTCTGTGATATTTCTGTAAGGAGCGAAGAAGGTGTTGATTAGATGAATAAATGAGTGGTCATGAAGACATAAATGTGGTTTCACATGTGTAATTATTCTTTCTATCTGGCGTCTAGTCGGAGCTTGACAACGTGAATGGCCTCCTGAGTGAAGCTGACAGCAAAAACATCAAATCCAGCAAAGACCTTTCCTCTGTAGAGTCCCAGCTGCAGGATACACAGGTACAAACATAAATGCATGCATGTGTATTACTACTGGTAGTAAGTATATTATAATCTCAAACAATATTTGCTACACAGCTTGGCAACGGGCTAATATGTACTAACCCTTAGAACACAACTAACTAAATTTGTACTCTGAAATTTCAACACACAAATGTGATGCACAAATTTCTCCTAATATTTCCAATATTCATTACAGATAAACAACCATAAATGTGTTCAGAAAAGCAGAACTGTGCTTGTTTATGGTAGAAAAAAAGCATGCTTCATACTTTCAGATTTGGGAGTTTTCTTCACTATTAAATGTAATCCAGTAGATTAGTGGTACGACTGCAAACAGGAACTAATAATACTATTTGCTGCATGACTTTCCATGGTGCAATTTTTGAAATTTTGAAATCAGAAATCTAAACAAATCCATAGGCTGAACAATAAATGCATGAGAATTGGGAAAAACAAGGCAAAAACTGTGGTACATTTCTCATTTTGTTATCTTTCCTTCACTGAACTCCAGGAGCTGCTCCAGGAGGAAACTCGTCAGAAACTCTCCCTTTCAACGCGCCTGAGGCAGATGGAGGACGAGCAGAACAGCCTGCAGGAGATGCTAGAGGAAGAGGAGGAGAGCAAGAAGAACGTGGCGAAGCAGGTTTCCACTCTGCAGACTCAGGTCGGTCCACAGTGTCCCGCTTCAACGCAGCATTTATATTTGTTTCACACATCATTCAAGAAAGCTGATTTTAGAAGGATCAGTAGTGGAGAGCAGGGATCAACACAGCATATCTTGGTTTTGGTTAAGCTCACCCACATTTTATTCCCGTCCATCTAATTTTCCTTCTTTACTTCTTCTGAACTTCTACCGAATTCAATTCAAAATCCTTCTTCTAGTTTACAAAGCCCTGCATGGACAGGCACCCGATTACATCACTGATCTGCTTCAACCCTACATCCCCTGTAGATCTCTCAGGTCCTCGGATCAGAGCTTCCTAGTGGTCCCTATGGCCCGTTTAAAAACTAAGGGTGATCGGGCTTTTGAAGTCGTGGCACCAACCCTTTGGAACTCTCTTCCATCTCAGTTACGCTCAGCTGCTTCAGCAGATGTTTTTAAAAAGGAGCTGAAGACACATCTTTTTAGATTTGCTTTTGTGCTTTCAAACCCTTGATTTGATTGCAATTTCAATTTGTCATATTTCAAAGCCGCGTTGTTGATTTGTTATTGTTGTTACTGTTTAATACTTCTAAAAGCACTTTGTGACCTTGTGCTGTGAAAGGTGCTATATAAATAAACTTTACTTACTTACTTACTTCTGTCTTCAGCTGGCAGACTTGAAGAAGAAGCTGGAGCTGGAGACGTCATCGCTGGAGGGGGCCGAGGAGGGCCGCAAGAGAATCCAGCGGGAGATGGACAGCGTGACGCAGCAGCTGGAGGAGAAGACGGCCGCCTACGACAAACTGGACAAAACAAAAACCCGTCTGCAGCAGGAGCTGGATGACCTGCTGGTGGACCAGGCTCACCTGAGGCAGATGGTCTCCACCCTGGAGAAGAAGCAGAAGAAGTTTGATCAGGTATCATGCCGAGTTTGTAATTTGCACCTGAAGGAAAGGGTTTATTGGGGTAAAATGTGTCTTAATATACATTTGATTTAAAATAAAATAAAAATTAAACCAGGTAAGCCCAACGGAGCTTAGGATCTGATAAACAAGAGAGTCGCTCCACGCAGCAGCTTTAAAAATTGTTAACAAAACAAAAGCAGGCAAAAGATCAAACGGACAGCAATACTATCAACCCTAAAGTGAGCCTGAAACAGTCATTCACCATCATCATGAAATTATTTTTAAGGGCAGTTTGGCTGTAAATTTCTTCAGGTTGTAGCAACATAAAACATGTTACCTCTTCCACAACACATCTACCTTAATAAGTAATGTCTTCACTGAATATATCAAGTAATGCATTAATTAATCAGCCCACCTTATCTTTGTTATTTACAATAAAGAATACACAGAAGAAATCCATTTATTCACATTTAGCAACCAGAAATTATTCCATTATTATTTCACATTATGAGCACAGGATTTCTGTTTATTTTGATGCTATTTCACCAAACATTCAGACAGTGATTTTTCAAGTTTCAGTAAATTCATATCCCTCATTTAGTTGCTAATTTGCTACTTTAATTTATTTCTGTCAAATAAATGATTAAAAATGTGTGAGTTGAAAAACATTCTCCTAATTCTTAAACTACCTCTTGGGTGATTTGGGGGAAACAAAGCAGCTGTTTGTTGTAGCCCATTAAAAGCTGATGTTTTGCAGGTGATTTTTGATTCAGTGTAATGTGGATATTTAACTTCTCTTCCTTCCTTTCTCCATAGATGCTGGCAGAGGAGAAAACTATTTCTACTCAGTATGCTGATGAGCGTGACAAGGCCGAGGCTGAAGCCAGGGAGAAGGAAACGCGAGCTTTGACTTTGGCTCGCGAGCTGGAGACCATGACGGACATGAAAGACGAGCTGGACCGGGCCAATAAAATGCTCAAAGCTGAGATGGAAGATTTGGTCTCCTCCAAGGATGATGTTGGCAAGAGTGTAAGAGAAAACACTACTGTCTCCTTGTGCACGGAGAGCTTCAAAGACATGAACTGTATCTGAATTATTTTGGACATTGGTTTTGCTGAAATGATAACCCTTAAAGTTATTAATCATATTAATCCTTGATGTCTTTCACTGCATAAATGAGTATCGATGCAAATTCCTCATCTGCAGGTCCATGAGCTGGAGAGGTCGAAGCGTGCCATGGAGCAGCAGCTGGAAGAGATGCGAGTTCAGCTGGAGGAGCTGGAGGACGAGCTGCAGGCCACAGAAGATGCCAAACTGCGTCTGGAAGTCAACATGCAGGCCATGAAGGCTCAGTTTGACCGAGACCTGCAGGCCAGAGATGAGCAGGGAGAGGAGAGGAGGAAGCAGCTCGTTAAACAGGTACAAGAGAACTTAAAATATCTGGCAAACCATTTCAGTCTGGAAATGTAATTAGATTTTTTACAAACTGATTAAATATCCTTTTTCTGCTTAAGGTGCGCGAGATGGAGGTTGAGCTGGAGGATGAACGTAGGCAGCGCAGTCAGGCTCTGTCAGCCAGGAAGAAACTGGAGTTGGACCTGGTGGATCTCGAAACCCAGATCGATGATGCCAACAAAGGCCGGGATGAGGCCCTCAAACAACTGAAGAAACTCCAGGTAAAATACAAATGCATCCACAGACATGCACACAAGTATTGCAATAGTGAACCAAAGATTGATTTTCTTTGCATAACTGCATCACAAGTTGGGGAACTTAATGGAAACAAAGAAATCACATAACTGGAGCCTGATTTCACTTTTACATTAGTGGACAAGTCTTAAAATGCCTAAACACACATCAAAAAAACTACTTACAGCATGTTATTAATATTTAAAAAGAACTTTTACTTTGTTATATTTCATGCTTAGGATCTTATTTATTCTTCTAATTTATGTTCTGTATTTGTCTAATTTGACATTTGTTGTGTTGTACTTTGCAACTTTTTGTGAAAGATGGTATAAATAAGTTATTTTTTGATGCAATTTACATATTTTTAAAACATCATTGATATTACACATTAACTTGCAGTGAATTGACAAATAAAATCAGTTTCATATATAACTAACTGTTCAGTTATAAATGGAAACGGATCAGTGATTTATATGATCTGAAAATGATAGTTTTGTTGTTTAAACACCTGCCCCTTTTAGAGGCGAGTTGTGCATGTTGTCTAAATAGAAAACCCCTCGCTGTGATAAGAGTCTAATGTCAGCACTGGTGTCCACAGGCCCAGATGAAAGAGCTAATGAGGGAGCTGGATGAACTACGTCTGGCCAGAGACGAAGCTGTCAACTCAGCCAAGGAGTCTGAGAGGAAAAACAAGGCCTTGGAGGCAGATGTTTTGCACTTCCAGGAGGTATGAAACGAAGCGACTGAGAAATCTGACAGCTGACTGGATGAATAGATGTGGGGAAAGTACCTGAGTTTGGTATTCTCAAGTTCAGGGATTCAAACAGATATTATAGATGAGGTATATAGCATAGGGGGTGGTATAATAATGCAAAAATCAATAAATAAGCTGCTATTATGATATCCATTCATTAAGGAGCAAGAGATTGTTTTCAGATCTTCCTCATTGTCATCATCCACATAACACAGTGATAGTTTTTCCAAGACACCGTCAATATATGAGGAATTATTACCCATAGTCAGGTCTGAATGTTGACTAAGAATAGAATAAAATCACAATATACAGTAGCATTTATCATATGTAGCAGGTCTACAATGGAAAATGGACATTTTAAGTCAGTTTAAAATGCATAAATCATGTATTCTAGATCATTTAACTCTTTATTTTTTATGTTAATGTAATGAACCTGTGAGCTGCAGTTCAGAGATAAAAGTCGTATACATTTTTAAGAAAATGAATTCAGCATTTTTAAAGCGCTTCAAGCTTTCTTTTATTACTTCCTGAAGGAGAAAATACTTTTTACTGAAAATACACATACTACATTCTTCGTGATATGTAAGGGCACTAGAACACAGCGACATTCAGTGCAAAGGATTTCTCTGCAACTTAAGGTTTTGCATATGTTGACCAATCTGCCACAGTGTGTATATGCAACTGTCCCAACAGTGTTTAAAGTTTGAGGCGTTGAAAAGTTAATAAAATTTATGTCGTCTGCTGAATGCAGGATCTTGCCACTGCAGAGAGAGTCAAGAGACAAGTCCAGACGGAGAGAGATGAGTTCCAGGATGAGATTAACAACCTCAACACCAAGAAGTATGAACCAAATGCTAACAATACCTGTATTATTTCTTTGGTAATAGAACATTTACTCCCAAAATGTATTTTTTGATGAAACCGAATCTCGCATTTCAATGTCAAATGCAATCTATGGCAACAAAAAGGAATCTACAAGTTTGTCTCAGTATGTTAAATGTCACTTTTTCTCCTCCTCACTTATTGTTGGTAGTTCTCTGCTGGCTGATGAGAAGAGGAGGCTGGAGGCTCGTATCGTCCAGCTGGAGGATGAGCTGGAGGAGGAGCTGCTCAACACCGAGATGGTCAATGAACGTCTGAAGAGAACCACACTGCAGGTAAAGACAGTCGGCAACAGAACCCTGTATTTAGAGTGAGTAGTGATGAAAAGGTGAAGAAAATGCCTATTGGGAAAATTCTGCATCTAAAAACTGAAGGTTGCAGTGAAGTGGAGTGCCAAAGATGGAAAGATTCTCCAAAAAACAAGGATATGTTTTACTGTAACCGTACCTCTCTGCTGTGTGTCTTTGACATTAGTCTGAGCAGTTGACCACAGAGCTGTCTTCAGAGCGCAGCACCTCCCAGCGCCTGGAGGGAGCTCGATCCCAGCTGGATCGCCAGAACAAGGAGCTGAAACTGAAGCTGCAGGAGCTTGAGGGAACCATCAAGTCCAAGTACAAGTCTTCCATCACCACCCTGGAGGCCAAGATTGCTCAGCTAGAAGAACAGCTCGACGTAGAGTCAAAGTGAGTGGCAGTGACAACTTTTTTTTCTTTTTTTTTTGTCCTCGGTCTCAACACTGGGCTGGTTTTCTCAAATCAGTGTGCTTTTACTACTCATTTCAGGGAGCGTCAGCAGGCCTCCAGGCTGGTCAGGCGAACGGAGAAGAAGCTGAAGGAGGTGCTGCTGCAGGTTGATGATGAGCGGCGCAACACAGAGCAATACAAAGATCAGGTAAGCCTCGTCAGAAATCTCCTTTTTATTTTGGATTTTCACATTATTAAAGGTCCCATCTGGTGAAAATACATTTTTAGGATTTGGAGGTGTAAAATAAAAATCAGTAAGTCATGAAGACGTTCACTTCTGCAATTTGTTAAGGTCCCAACATCTAGACAGCCTAACCGTTCAACTGAGAACCAATAGTCCTCTAACTCAAACTCTGTATAGTCCTGCCCCCTCACTGCCTATTACTTTCTAGAGCTGCTTCTCCTAACTCTAAAATGTCTCAACCATGAGCAAAGCTGCTCTTGGCTGCTAGAGTGAGGCATCTGAGGAACTGAAGATCCAGTGGTTTACATTTTTTATTGATGACAATGTCATCTCAACAATTGGAAAATCCTTAGTGCTAGCCTGCTGTGCTGCTAATGTGCTAATTTTACCATCGGCTTTGATCATATGGCAATAGGTCAGAGCTCTGTGGAACTTGTATTGCTGAGGAACATTCAGAGTGGAAATTTACAACCAATAAACAAGGATTCTGGGTTATAGTGTTTTTATGTTGCCTGTTGTGTTTCATTCATCTGGTTTCTTCTCTTCTGCTCCCTGTGCTCATGCATATATTGCATTTTAACTAAGCCAAATATTATACTATTCCCAATAAAGCTGTTCTCATTTAAATATTTGTCTGTCTGTATTGTCAGACCGAAACAGGTGACTGAAATGCAGCCCATTAAGCTTACATGTTTAAATGATGCTAAACTACCAATTTTATAACATCTAACAAACCCATCGTACACATGAGTTAAGAACAACAGCTGTGCTTTGAATTTAAAGATATTTTAATGTAAAACGATCACACAGAGAGAAAGTTGGAATGAATAAAAAGGCCGTGTGTCACACACTCGTTCGCATCAGTGTCATCTGCCATGTGCTGTGCAGAGAGTCTTCTTCCTGAATGGGTTGTAGACAGCAGCCTCTCAGATGCATTTAAAGCTACAGACACTGAAACAGACCCTTTTAGAACAGGGCTCAAACCAGTGGCAGTCATGGTAAAATGAACCATCTCTGCAGTATTTTGAGCAGAACAATTGAAAGACGCATTCTGGGGACATGTCAGACTTTTCATGAGATGGGGCACAATATGGGAGCTTTTTTATTGTGTAGCTAGATCCTGGCGTGAATCCTTGCTGATCTGCTTGTATTGTTCTTGGCACTTGCTCCTGCATCAATGCTCTTCACGCTAAATGAAACTTGTCTCTGCAGGCGGACAAGACAAACAGCCGAATGCGTCAGCTGAAGCGTCAGCTGGAGGAGACGGAGGAGGAGTTGACGAGAGCCAACGTCTACCGCAGGAAGCTGCAGAGGGAGCTGGAAGACGCCACTGAGTCAGCAGACGCCATGAACCGTGAAGTCAGCACTCTGAAGTCCAAGCTCAGGTAGAGGAGACTCACATTTGTATATCCGAAGAGGTTTGAGTCATAGTAGTTCTGTTTTCAAAGTTAAGTGTAGAGCATTGAGTAGGTTAAAGGGGAATTGCATCAGTTTTGAAACAGAAAATAGTTGCATACA
Source organism: Chromis chromis (assembly GCA_900302755.1). Lineage (NCBI taxonomy): Eukaryota > Metazoa > Chordata > Actinopteri > Pomacentridae > Chromis > Chromis chromis. Next base: position 8,271 of record OMNN01099532.1, on the reverse strand, counting down.
GTAATGTCTTCTGTGGCTCTGGAGGAATCTCTGTCAAGTTAAGGCAGGGAAAGTGCACTGAAAAGGAAACTGAATTAAGTTGCATTATGGGAAGTGTAGGAATTCTTGGGGCTTGAGTTAATCTAGTAACTAAATGTCAAATTTAAAGCAGCAGATGAAATATCGTGCCTATAACCTCATGTGAGTCCCTGAAGTACATCACTAAATCACTGTTAATGATCACACAGGCAGTTATAGACCTGTAGCCTTCATTCATTGTTCATTAACACCGTATGTCTCATCTTTTCTACTTGTGTGCAGTGTTTGTTCTGCTCCTGACTGTGTTTAAATGATTTGTTTTAAAGACGTGGAGAAATGCCTTTCAATATGCGGCGTGCCCTGACTCGCACCGGCCTGGACAGCGATGAGGACGGAGACGTTGTGACTGAGACAACTGAGCCTGCAGCTGAGTAAACAGAGGAGGAGGACAGCCAAGAGGGAAATGTTTTAATGACCACGTGCAAATATAGTAAAACGATCAAAGATTTAGCCTTCATTCCCTTCGTATCTTTCCATTTCATGCATTTATATTTGGCCAAATCTTATTAATCTCTGTGAGTGTCAGCAATGTTTTTCTACTCTCTAAGGCTTCAAAACATATTTTTCTTGGTCTGTTTTTCTACTTCAGGGTATATTACGTCATAAAATATTGCTCTTGCATCAAGCCGTTGCAGTTAATTTTTGCTTGGGCTTGATGTTGATGTGCTGTTACTGTTACTGTTATTGTTACTACTGTACTGTTACTGTTTTTGGAAAAACACTGGTCATTTTATGATTGTTTTGCACACAAATGTGTTTTCTTCTGGGAGTTTTGATGCAGTTACAAACAGTAGTTTACATTTGCTGGTGTCAGTATGAATCCGTGTGTCTGTACTGTATGTCTTTTTTTTAAACTTTCACTTTGTTATTACCTCAACCAATATTGCACAATGCCAACTCTAACAAAACACAGGAAAATGTTCCGCTTTTTCACCATGGTTTAGGTAAAATTCAGAAATATTGGTGAAAGTGTTGGTACAGATGTTCGATCATCTCTGACGGCTTGGTTGATGTATCCTCCCTCACTGGTTTTACACTTTATTAATTACTGGTGGTGGGTCATCGTGGGGAAGCTCACTGTGCTGTGTTTTGTGCTTTGCTTTCCACAGCAGAAGGGGTTTGTATTGCTGCGTTAGTCTCCAGATGTTGAATCCAGTATATTTTTAGGCAGATATTATACCCTACCACTGTATTATCAAAGAAATTAAATCATTGATGCCAACCTTGCAAGGCTACTCTGTATTTTATAAAATGCCTTAATACAATAAATAATATAAAATGCATTTGACTTTCTTGTCTCTTGTGTCAATTTAATAAGTTGTGGGCTTAAAGGAGAGGAATTGCTGGAAAAACTCACAAAATTCGCAAGAAATCGTGCCACCCCAAGTGTGAGTCATAGTCTGAGCCTGGCCACCCCTTAAACATTGTTTGGCTCTGCTACAAATCATCCCTCGAGTCTTTATACCGGAATTTGGAAACAGTTCTTCCCTTGAGCAATTTCAGTGGAAGTAATGGAAGACAAAACCTGTTTGAGGGGTCAGGAAGTCTGTTACTCGCAACATACGTCATGACCGTTGTGATTCATAGTCCAAGTCCTTCCCTGAGTGAATGAATGATGTGAATCAGGTGTGAGTGTGCAGGTATGAGGCAGCGATCGGTGGGTTAACTGCCGGCCAATAGCAGCAGACTAGAAGAGAAGCCATAATGCAGGGAGTCGGTAATTTCCGTCTCCTCCCAGTCAGCTACATCCTTATTCAGTCTGTCTATCGGTGGCTTTTGCCCTACTTGGTTTGTTATTCTGTAGGAGTTCATCAGGGTGGGAAGCTTGATTTTAGTTAGGTTATCTTCTTTATGTCTGTCTGTTAGTTATTTAGGCCTTTGTTCACCCTGAACTTAAGTTATCAGACCTTAGAAATATTGTCAAAAGATACACTTAGGCTTTTCTGAGGCTTTTGGGAGAAGATGGGTCACTTTCATCTTGTGTCTTGGTCACCCCTAGACATTGAATAACACTTGCATCTTCCAAAGTTTTTAAAAGGTAAAATATTCCCTCCTGATCCGTAATGAAGATTTTCTATTCTCGCCCTTAATTACTTTAACATTATGTGGTCTCTTTTACAGACGAGCAGAATGAACAGATTTTTTTTTTTTTTTCCACATTTCAATGATGTAAACCGTGTTAGACGTTTGAGGTTAACCCTTATAATCTAACCTTTATTGATCCCCTTGGGGAAACTCCTTCTCTGCATTTGACCCATCCTATTCAAAGTTAACTTTAACTATACATACTAGGAGCAGTGGGCTGCCGCGGTGCAGCGCCTGGGGAGCAGTCAGGGGTTAAGAGCCTTGCTCAAGGGCCCACAGTGGTGGTGACTGGGACAAGCGGTCGCTCTCACTTTCCCACCTCAACCTCTTGCCCGTTCAGGGGCTCGAAATGGCCACCCACAAGTTACAAGTTGGCTTCACAAACCACTAGGCCACCACTGCCCCCGTCACTTGTTTGTGATTTCCAGCTAGAAGAAACCTATCGGTCAAATAAAAAAATCACTGCAAATCCAAACTTGGAGGGGATGAATAATTTGGGGATTAACTGTACATACATTTTGTATACAAGAGGCAACTTTCAGAACTTAAAATTCAATAGTGAAAACCTAAAGTCCTCCTGGGTGATCATGTGACAAAAAAAATGAAGTCAATGGCATTTTCTGATTCACTGGTGGAGGAGAAAATTCTCTTACGTTTTGTAGTCTGAGATACGATGCAAAGGAAACAGAACATGAAGTAGGAAGGAAGCTCAAACCTGTTTCGCAGCAACAGAGGTTTTATTATTGTGAATAATTTTTCCAACAGGGTCAAACATCAAGATCAGTAATTTTTTTTATATTCATAACAGATTTGATAACAAAAAGTGCCGAGGGTTGTGTGTGAGATTTCGGCTCTGTTCACAAAAAGAAAAAACAGTAGCTAAACCATTACCACATATTAAATGGCTGTAGAAATGCGTGTGAGCTAGCGTCTTAATGCAGGAGCTCCCAGTTTAGCTGTTCCAGATACAGGTTAAGAAATGTCAACCTTTGGTTAAGTAAAGTCCCAGCTGAGACGCGTCAGGGGGTTGTCTAAGTATCAGACCTGACACCTAACCATCGAGTTGCTTTGTTGAGATGCTAAGTGCTAACAGGCTGATTAAGAACATTTAAAAAATTGCCCAACTTCCTCTACATCACACCAGTTAACCCGTCACCTGCTCCCCTGTTTGAACTACACACAGTGAATAATTGTTGAAAAGCGTCGCTCTCCACGCTGTTCACCACGTATCCACTCCACCCTCCACTCCACTTTGGTCCTTCTCCGTCTATGGCTGTGGGGAAGCTCCAAATTTGGCACTCAGCTTGGTGACGAGGGCCATGATTTTGGGGTTGTTCTGATACTTGGCGATGTTGGCCGGGTTCTGTGCCACATCCTGGAAGGCAGTCATCACCTCAGGGTCCTGGAATTCAATATGGAGGACAATCAGCGTCGCTTTTGGTCACAAAGTATTTCCAAATCAGCTTTAAGAAGACACTGAAATTTTCTAACTCAGATTTTGTCACAACTTCTAGTAAGGGCTGTGTGTTTGGATTAGGGTGTTATGCTAGTAGCTGCTAAAGTAGTCTAAAGTTGCTGGCTAGAGATGAATCGACTCCAATTCAGGCAAAGCCATAAAATATTATATACGATTTTTAAAAGAAAGAAATAAGCAGTAGTGCTTCCAAAGATTTGACGTATAGAGAAATACACTATGTGGATTTGATATATAGTACATAACAGTGCAATATCACTTAAATGTCAAATGATTATAAATTGAATATAACTGCAGTATTTCTAAGTTGAACAGTAGAGTATTTCCTCCTATAAACAATCAAAATAAATCCTTTAGAAATACTATATTTAAAATAAAGGCCGTAAAGTAGAAACTCGATGTAACCAAAATGAAAGTGGTCACTGACACGCAAGTTAGAAAACCTGTGATCACTGAAACCAAACTGAGTATACCTGAGTTGTTTATTTGGTCTAACTGCACATACTTATAAAATAAGATGTAACACACAACTTTCTAAGTTCTGGACATATAGACTGTATAAATCTACATGTCTGAATCATGGCTCCACATAGTACGGATGAGGATTAGGGCCAGTCATGAGAAAAAAAAATATGATAGGAGGTAGATTTTTTTTCAGTATGCACTTAAAAAAAAAGTCGAAATGTCTCCTCTGGTCCAGATTCAGACTTCCGGCATCAATAACTCAGTAGTGATATGTTGTCAAAACATAAACGATGCCTCCTTCCCATCGTTTTAAGGTAGACAATGTGCTACAAGCCCAGTTTTATCAAAAATAGATGTCTTTGAAGCTGCAGAAATAACATTGGTGTCTATGTGCAGCCGGCTGTGAGACGAGTGCACAGGGACCGTCTGCAAATTGCAAAACCACTGCAACAGCGAAGGGAGACACGACACAGATATTCAATAACTTCACTCTTACACACTGTAGTGTCACCAGAAACACTGCAGCCATCAAAAAGGAGCCAGTTGAGGGCTGCAGTGACTTTGGTGACAAAAGCCCCTGACAAAAACACACAAGGAGCAATAACATACAGCAGAGGTTAAGGTTCCACCCATCAGTACATCCAAAAGTGTATTGGCTATTTTGTAGGCAGGCTGACAAAATGTGACCAGTCTGCTGGCAAGTCCATAAAGTCCATCCTCCTGTGGGTAAGTGCACCACTATTTTATTGTCCACTGAGTAGAAAACAGGTGGAATATTTAGAGTTTGACTCTAATGGAGCAGTAAGACTACACTGTTTAGTGTACACGGGATCATCCCCCTTCAGCTTTTTAATCTTTGAGCGAACATCAGGATAACTCAACTAAATCCATTCTGTGCTGCACTGCCAAAGGCTCAAATACACATGATCTGCTGATCCCTCACTAAGTATCCCCTGTCCAAGTTTCTGGATTTTGTATTCTTTGTCCTACCTGCTTATTAAATCTCAAAAAGACCCACCTCGACAATCTGTTACAAAAAACTGTATGTCTTTATGAGCTGTGTTTTCCCATAGTGACAGGCTACTCCTTCAAGATCTGTGCAACGTACAACATGGGATCAAAGCGGAGCAATGTAAAGGATTACTGTTAACCAGTATGTTACCTTCATGGCGTTTAGCAGCTCAGGATCCTTCAGCAGATCACCAAGACCAGGCATTCCAGGAGGAGCTCCGCCTGGGAATCCAGCAGGGCCTGCAGAATAACACAGATACTTATGGAGTGGAATCAAACCATCTGATAAATGAATGATGAAGCCCACAACACAGGAGGGAACTAGAAACATGACACCAATGCAAAAGTAAAGAAGGCTACAAATGTGACTTTAAATAAAGATGCTCTGTAATTCTTAGAAATGATCCACTAAGAATCACGCAATAAAAAATCTAATTGTGTAAAGGAGTGTGAATTATGGAACTACATCTGTTAAGATCATGCACTGGGCCGGGTTTCTTGCATTCCCCTACCTGGGAAGTATCCTCCTCCGAACTGTCGCGCCTCCTCTTCCTGCGGCAAAACAAAAGAATGAGACAAATCTATCAGTGTTAGACGCATTCAGAAATTTCTGGTTGTTTTATCTACGGTATTTATTTCATTTTTTGAGTCTGAAATAAGAAATCCCTCCAGCAACTCACCCTCTGGGCCCGTGCATGCTCCTCTCTGGCTTTCTTTACTCGCTCCTGTTTTTCTTTAACTTCCTTCTCTTCTCTCTTGCGCTCATATTTGCGTCTATGCTCCATGATTTTGTTTGCCTGAAAGAAGGGAAGGATGACAAGAATGATGTACTGCAAACTCATAGGTGGGAGTGTCAGCATCTTTGATCCCCTGCCAGTTGTTAAGTGGTTGGATCAGATTCATGTGAACATGCCTTCAACCTTCCTCAACAGTGCTGCTTCACATATTAAAATTACATATCTGCATTAACGTTACAAATAAAAATGCTGAGAAGCGTTTTATATTCTCAGGCATGATACCTTTGGCTGGACCTCCTTCAGCATCGCACTGGCGTCCTCATCATAGTCCAGTTTACAGGCTATAGCCAGGTCCTTGGCTGCCTCCTCCCAGTGACCCAGCAACCTGCAGCAGGACACACACAGACAGCAATAGCAGCATCAGATCACCAACCAGATGGCACAAGCAGCATGGTTGGCAGAGAGGAAAAAACATGACAATTTGAGGAGATCATTAGACTGAACATATTTCATGGGTCATTCCATTAAAAGACAATCAGCCAGTGCCTTTCCCCTGATCCCCTCAGAATCAGCTGATTTTTTTGCAGTATAGTTAGCATATTTAATGAAGCCATGCTTAACTCCACTTTCTTACTAAAAATTAATATTTTCAGAGTAGCAGGCTGTTGAAGTAAATAGGGGTGGGTTGAAATTTTGCAGTTGCATTTAATTTGTGTTACATTTTCCAGCATTCCTTAGCCTTCATTATTATATAAATATAGCACAGAGACACATGAAATTCTATGGAAGAGTATTAGGGCCACTCATGAGAAAAAAGTATGATAGGAGGTACTTTTTTTCTTTTCATCATGCACTTTGAGAAAAAAGTCGAAATGTCTCCTCTGGTCCAGATTCGGACTTCTGGCATCAATAACTCATTAGTGATACGTTGTCAAAACATAACGATGCCTCTTTCCCATCGTTGTAAGGTAGACAGTGTGCTACAAGCCCAGTTTTATCAAAAGTAGATGTCTTTCAAGCTGCAGAAATAACATTGGTGTCTATGTGCAG
>OMNN01099529.1:2119-31868 GCA_900302755.1 Chromis chromis | reverse complement strand
ATATATAATTACATTTTGAGCTTGGTCTTGTTATTATAGTCCTAATTTTGTGTATAAGAAGTTCAATTGGATATCCTTTTTTTCAAGTGTCGACTTCTTGTTTTTTCTTGACTAAAACCAATTTATTTACACCTTTTTTGACTCTTAAAAGACACGTTCATAAGAAGTAAAAGAAAAAAAAGAGAGAAGAAACATTACTCACACACACAAACTAGTTTATTGAAATGGAAATAAATGAGAGGAAGCAATATGGTTATAATACATGTCATTGTACATAATCAGGGGTTTTACTTTCAATACTGTTAGAAATATAGTTTGTTGACAATACTCCTTTCACTGGAGTCAGATTTTCAATTCAAGACAACAGCAAACTATTTTACAAATTTCCAGAAATGAGGTCAAATTTCCCTCTTATCAGCTAAACATCCCCTAACAGTAACTGTGAGGAACCGGGGAGTCTCTAGTGTCATATAATGTCACCCTGCACAGAGGAAGGAAGTCTTTCTCAATCCCAGGAGTGATTTGTTCTTCGAAGGGAACGGCCCACAGTGTACGTATGTTTGCATGTGTGCGTTATGTAAGCAGACAATTACTCACCATTTAGTCATCCGCAGCCACGCCTAACAATTACTGCGGATGAGATTTTATGTTACAGACAGAAACGCTCTCCCGACTCACCACTGCCATCAAGTGATACACACTGTGTGCATTGTGTTGCTGCATCACACAGTTCAAGGCTGTGGTGCCATCATGTTTGTATAAGGTGCTGCTGACATCACTGTGAATCCATTATAGTTGAAATGTCAAATTCACCAGAGGTAAACACAGTGAGAAACACATAAACATATTCTGATTATAGGTTTTATATTTCTCACTGTTTATTAATTTTAACTTCTATCCAGTGAGATGATGGTTTCCTTACATGGCTGCATGTGGGACAGAATTTACCTACAATGTAGCAGCGCCATAAACAAGATAAGATCAACTTTTTTGGAATTCACACTTTACAGCAGCTAGATACAAATGAAGCATAGAAAGAAACGAGAAAAAAAGTGCAAACTAATAAAGATAGAAAATAAAGACATAATAAAGACAATGTACAACTTTCACATGCAGAGATACACCGATCAGCCACAACATTCTGACCACTGACAGGTGAAGTGAATAACATTGACCATATTGGTACTATGTGGTGTTCTGCTGGAAAACCTTGGATTTTAACATCCGTGTTGATGAGACTTAGACACCCAAATAAACATTGTCCCAGAACAAGGACACTCCCTCATGCAAATGGTAATCCCAAATGTTACTGGCCTACCCCCGCAGGAAAATGCCCCCCACCACATGGCAAAAACATCAGACAGTGAGGAACATCTTGAGGAACATGACAATGGCCCAAGATGTTGATTTGACCTCCAAACTTCATAGACCCCATTCTGATCAAGCATCAACAGGATGCAGTGGAACAAGTTTGATTGACTGAGGCCCCACTGCACAAGCCAGAGTACCCAAAGGATCCACTGCCAACGTCCTGGTGCCAGACCCCAAAGGACACCCTGAGATGTCCTCTTGTCCATGCCCAATGGTTCAGAGCATTTTTGAGCACATAAGGGGACCAACACAATATTAGGCAAGTGGTCATAATGTTATGCCTGATCGGTGTATGAATGCTCCCCAAAAACATTGTTGAACAACTTTTCCTGAAACTTGTTTTCTCTTGCAACTCACTATTAATTTGCCTTAATGATGCTGTAATTGCCTGTTTACAGCTGATTACTCCAGTCATGGCTGAATTACACTGGCTCTACATTCGTTATATAATTCAATTTAAGATTCTCTTGATTACTTTAAAATCTCTGCACAGTCTGACTCTGCTCTACATCTTGGTACTTTGAACCCATTATTCTGCACCTTGATTGCTTAGATCAGAGAATCAGCTGCTGTCAACAGTCCCACAGCCCAGGTTTGAAACAAAGGGGGACCATGTTTTAGCTCCAACGCTCTGGAACAAGCTCCCCCTTATTATCAGAGAAGCTCAGTCAGTGCCTCAGTTCAAAAAGCTTTTCAAACCCAACCTGAACAGACAAGCATTTGTATTATATTTTGTCTTTTATGATGTTTTATTGTCTTCTTTTAATGTTTTATTGATGTTTTTTATTGTTTTGTGTGTTTTAATGTTTTGCAAAGCACAAAGGTGCTATAGAAATAAAGTTTATTATTATTATTGAAGTGACTGTACTAGACAGAAAGATTCACACAAAACACTTCCAATCTTACTCTATATATCTATTACAATGCAATACCACATGTACCATGACAGAGCAATTTAATACTCCCCAACAATAAACTGAGTTATTGACACTATGATAACATAAGAATATGTTTACTACAGGATACAGTTTGGATTTGAGTTATGCTGATGTTTGGTAAAGGCAGGGTTATGTTATTGAGTATTAATGTAATCAGTGGGTCATAATTAGAGTATAAATACAGAGCTGGGTATGGGACAGAGTTCACACAAGGGGCAGCAGTCATGGCGCAGTGCAGATTTCTAACAGCAGGGGGCAGCATTGATCAACCTTCATCAAACAGTCATGTGCATTTACAAAACTGTTCTCATTAAACACCTCAAAAACTTCAGTATTTTGCTTTATGTACCTGCTAAAACGCTGTGAAACCGCTTTTATACAACATTGGAGGACGATGAACTGTGGTGTTCTTTAAAACTACCAGTGGCGCTGTGCTGGTTAAAAGGTGGGCAGAGCAGCTCGTAGCACCACCGCCCACTTGCTGATGCCAGCAGGTCATGCGGCCTCTACTGTTTTGATCCACAGCTCGGACCGGCGGGGAGGAGATGGCGGAAGACTGGCAGTCCGGGTGACTCTATCGAGCAGCCCTGCTTTTGCGATAAATAAAACTCAGTTGTACATAAGAAGACGGGAGTTAGCGGGGAAGCTGGCAACGTTGTACGGGACTCCATTCCTCCAGGAGGACATGGAGATCACGGCGGAGGGAGAGGCGGAGGAACGCAGGTAAGTGACAGCCAGGGCAGGGCAGGTTACTCCCGGCTAGCTGGGTTGAGAATGAGCGTAATTACATAAACAATACTACTAGAAACCTCTATTTTTGCGAAATCCCACTCGCTAGCTAGATAAAGGAAACACATTTAAGTCGAGCCGCTGTAAACATTTCAGGTAGCTAGCTAGCTTAAATACTCAAACCGGAGTGCTAGCTACAGAGCTAGCCTAGGCTAACCTGACATGCCATGGTTTCGCAGTGTGGAGCAAACAGCATTAGCTGCCAGGCTTATGCAATACCAACAGATACATTACTTATTGTGCAATGAAAGTTTGGCAGCATTAAAACTACTTTCTGTAGTTACAGTTAGGGCATTTACCCGCTAGCGTTTTTTTGTACTGCTAACTGTTAGCTGTCTCCAAGCTAACAGCTAATGCTAGCTGTCAAATCAAGTTTGCTAGCAGTCGCTGGTTGTGTTGTCCTGGACACTCAAACCCTGTTAAAATAAATGAACAATCCCTTGTGTGATTCATAGTATGAGGTTATTTAACAAGATTTAGTGCTTGTTATGTTACACTGGTTGCCTGTAGACAAATTAAATATTATAATACGAGCATTGTTTGACAACATTATATAGCTAGGAGAGAAGAAATGCTGCAAAAGTTCACAGATTTTTCTAGTGTTCTGAAACAAGAGACCCTAAATCAGGGGTAGCCAACCCTGGTCTTCGAGAGCCCCTATCCTGCATGATTTAGATGTTTCCCTCTTCCAACACACCTGATTCAAATGATCAGGATCGTTATCAGGCTTCTGCAGAGCTTGATGATGAGCTGTAAAACTCTAAAACATGCAGGATAGGGGCTCTCGAAGACCAGGGTTGGGTACCCCTGCCCTTAATTATCACCATTTTAATATCAGCTGTGCAAGTTTAGTGTACTCTCTGATTTAATATCACTAGGGTGGATATCTTTTGCAGAAAATCTTGCTTTAATGGAGTTGTACATGAATGATGAGGACAACTGCTTGCACTCACTTAATTAACAGATTAGCAGGCACCATGATAACTTTGAGATCCTCTTCGTTTTTCCAAGAGTTAAAGGTCAGACTCTGTAAACAAAGTTGCCACGAAGTTTCTGTAGAGAAGCTCACACACCCAAATGGAACAGAGGGTTGAAATGTTTATCTTTAACCTCAACAACCTCTTGGAGTCAAGAGGAAATGTACTGTGTGGTGTCCAACACACATACAGACACACACCTATATACATATGTACATGCACTTAATACATATCGCACACCTCTGTTACAGAAATGCGTCATTCCCTGCAGTATGTGCAGAATGTTCTCCAATGTTCAGCCTTTTTCTTTCCATGTTAAATGATGTGATTTGATTAGTTTTCTGTGTGCCTCAACTCGTGATGCTTCTGCTCACACAAAAAAAGACTTGTGTTCATCAGTGGGCTACTTCGAGGTTTTATTTATTTTCCAACCAGCCACTCTGCACATCCACTGACTCTTTCTGAGATGTCATTTTGATTCTTTTAGGAAAAGAAAATCTCATGTAGTGGCTACATATGCAGTATCTAACAGGCTAAATCCTCATTTTGATACTTTAAAATGTTGTACTCACAATCTGATTACATATTAATTAGAAACCGACTGATATGTTACAAACTAGGTAGCCACTTAGAATGTAGATAAAGCTTGACTCCACTCCACCACCTACTCAGCTGTGAAACAAACTCTGCTACATGTGCTGCAGACAGTGCTGAGAGTTTATAATTCACAATACATTTAAGCAAACACTAATTGTTAAAGATATAGGAAGCAGACAGCCTGTTGAAGACTCAAAGAATACACCCTCAGGTGTTGACAGCGGATTTTATTCGTCCTGCTGTTGCACTTATGTGCTTATCTTTCTGTTTGCTGATTTCAGGGGAAAAGAGGAAGGTCTGGATATGAGCCAGCACTTTCTGTAAATCAGTGTGACCTGATATCATTTTGTTTTGCATCTGACACTTTTGGAGCAACAGCTTTCCATAGCTGTATCCTAAAGATAAGGTTTGGCTCCCTGGCCTGAATACTGTCCTGTTGTAGTTATGGGAATCCATGGAATCAACCACTATTTGTTTTTAAGGTCCTTTAAAAGTTTTAATGGACCCACTTCAGAACTCGAGGCTTGTCTTTAGTTAGAATTTGTACAGAAAATACGGCATAACTGTCATGCATCATAAAGATCACTAATGGGTCAAAAAAGTGTGGCGTTGTTTTTCTAACAGACACTTCCAACCTGGACACTTGCAAGCATTTTGCACATAAAGGGGACAGTGTATCTCTTTATGTCAGGATGTGATGATCCTGCTAACACATTCACTGACGGTCAGCACTCCCAGCTAGTCACTGAGTTTACACTTAGCTGAACTGCTGAGAAGGAGATTTGTAACTTTGGGAAAGGTGTTTTTGTTAACATGAGCAATAGTCTAAGCAACCACAATGCTAACACCAGCATTTCTGTACCTCCTTCCTCATTCTTAAACTTCCTTTCTCACCATGCCTCTCTTCCTCCTTTTTCCCTGTTTTCCTCCAGGAGGGAGCACTGGAAGCTGCTGTCCAGCCTGAAGACCACAGTGGAGGGTCTCGTGTCCACCAATAACCCCAACGTGTGGTCACGGTATGGTGGATTGCAGCGGCTACACAAGGACATGAATAACATCCTCAGCCATGGACTAAAGAATGAGCAGGTCTGAAAATACAGCCAATGTCAGTCCATTTTTAAAAGAACTATGTCTGAACTCTTTTTGATGGATACCGTGACACTACTTTCAGTGCAAGCTGCAGTCAGCTCTGGAAAATTGACATTTCAAAGTTACATTGGCTAAACTTTGACCTGTAAATCTGGTTGGTCAGTTGTCTTTCTTTACACATCTTATGTTTGAACACAAGTGACTCACATTCATAGTAGTATCACATTCCCCATTGTGCACAGCGCTTTTACAAAAGCATTTTCCAGCAAACATATCTCATCACCTGATTATCCATGTGACACCTGATATGAAGACAAGAATAATTTGGTTAAACTAAAAGTAACTCTGACCAGTGGGCAAATTCTTTAAAACAAAAAAGTTGAGGAAAAAGCACTGACTGGCAGAAAAAGGTGTCACAGGTTTTAGGGGTGTTTTCTTTTTAACAAGGTTTAATATTGTCAGACAGGTTTTATGTGTTGACCTCCTAAAACTTAAAAGAAATACTGCACTGAAATGTGAGAAGCACTCCCTCCATATAATGGTTTATTGTCTTTATTGAAGCAGATATTCTTTGTAAATGGGTCATTCAAGCCGCTGGTTTTGTGTTGCAGGTGTACTACAAGCAGAGAGACTACTGGCCGTTTGTTTGGTGCGTTCGCTACATCAGCCCCCACCTTGCCTCACATGTTGAACAGGTATGGTCACTGCAAGCCACATTCAAAGTGGTATGTAAATATTTATAATATTGCTGGCACACAAGTCTCTTAAATATGCAACAGGAGGTAAGTTTATGTGAACACATGCCTTAACATTTCAGTCTACATTTTTCCCATATGTACTTTAATTATCATGGGATTAGGTTGACTTGGACCTTCAGACTGTGAGCTTACTTTACAGTATTGTATCATTATGCTTTCTGAAAAATGTTGTGGCGGGATAATGAGAAAATAAGGTATACTACACCACCTATAGGCTTAAAAAGGATCCATAAACTGAAGAAATAATAGTCACTGTTGAACAATCAGTGCTGGCAATTGGGGTTTTATTGATTGTCTGAAAACTTGTAATGCAATCTGTGACAAGCAGTTAATTTCTTTTTAATACTTGGGCATTATTCTTGCATTTTTCTTCTTCTGTTTTTTCACAGTAGTATGAGTCAAACCCTCAAACAGCACTGGACATTTTGAGTACTTTACAGTAGGAAAAAGGGGCTTTCATGTTTCAGCTCTGTAACTCATATTCAAAACCTACAAGGAATGTGCACACACATTTTTACATTTTATTTCACTCTTATTTTCATAATCTGTAATTCTGTTTTTGCTTTTGGGAAGTGGTGATTTTCTTAAGGCTGCAAAGAGCAGTGTGTATTTTCAAATATCGTTTTAGTTTTATATTTTGGTGGTTAAAGAAGCATTTGTTTGCTGAAGAGCAAACTTTTGCTCTTCAGCAAAAAGGAACACTTATTAATAGGGAGATTGTGTACTGAAGATCAAGTTAGCCTGCCGGAAAGTAAAAGTAGATGTTGTACTTGAGAATTAATGTGAGAATTAGGTGAAAAACTGTTTATTTTGTAAAGCTATAATGTGCCATTTTTGTTCAATGTGTTCAGACTAAAGTTTAAAATAGTATCACCAAGTCTCTCATGTTTGGTGGCAAAACTTAGATCATAGAGCATAGCCCACTCTATAGAGATAGTTTGTCCATACTTGCCTTTCTAAAGTGATGTTAGACAACATCGGTCATTCTTTCTAAATACCTGTTCGTTTTGCAGTTGCATCTCAGTGAAAAATCACTGAAATTAAAGTGGTGGCAAAATGCGACCAGCCAGCTGCACTCTGAGGGCCTGTACGTCAGTAAATACCCACATCATTCAAACTATCTGATGCTCTGATCAGAGTCGCTACACTTCCTTGATTTCTAACCTGTTTTACTGTCATGTGTTCTGGCAAACAGTCCCTTTTCAACCTCAGTCCCTTCTGTCAAGTGTTAATGGAATTACACAACAGCAAAGAGACCTGTAATGGTTGGAATCTAATTATCCTCATTATGGCCTCTGCTACTGACCAGCGGGGCTTAGTGCTCACTCAGCCGTGATGTAATCATCATGTGATGGTTTGTTGCTGATATCTTGCCTGCTGTCCTCTAGTTTTATGCTGGTGTGTTTTTCTCGCTGCTCATTCCACTCGTTGCTCGCTTTGTTTAAACTGTCAAGCCTGTCATCTATATCACACCATGACAGGCCTGTCTCTTCACGTCTGCCTTTGCTTTTTTAATCAGATGAATAGACAGAAAGTCATAGGAATTCAAATACTTGAAGGGCAGAATAAAGATATCACTTCTTGTATGTGTCATAGTTAAAAATGAGGATATTATGCTCATACATATGACTAAAGGAAAAATCTTAAAAAGGCAATAGCCTGGGTTGGTTTTATATTTGTTGCTGCAACAAAAGCAATATGTTTGCAGTAAATAGAGGAAGATCTGGGTTGATGGTAAAAACTGTGATTGCCACCAATGCACCAAACACCAAAAACAAAGAGAGCAACATGAACAGCGTTGTCATCAACAACAACAAATATCCAATAAAGAAGACCCCTGAGTAATGGTTTCTGGGCTGTCAAACAAAGACATTTACTAGTTTGATTACTATACTAAGTTTTAAATATGTGTTACTCTTAATACTCTTGTACTATTTATTTCCCATCCTACTGACCTCTCATCACAACATGCATCAGTTTCACATGTCATTCTTCTTCCTTCTCCCTGTCCGTCCTTAGTTCAGTCACTTGGAGCCGGTGTTGAGCAGTGGGATGCAGAGTGCAGGTGAAAGCTACAAGGCCGAGCGGTGGCTGCTCCACAGCTTACAGGTTCACATGCTCTCAGCTCAGCTCCGACCTCTGCTCAGGCATCTGGGACACACACGTAAATATTACAATGGTGAGTGTCACATTAGTGGTCCAGTGAAGTAGGCGGCAGCAAACTTTTTCTGTTTACCAATTCCCTGTGTGTTGTTTGCATCAATCTGTATGACTGGATTTCCTCTCTTTTTCACTTTCTCTGTGTGTCCTCACTTGTGTCCTAATTATATTTCTTTTTAATTCTCTTGTCACTTTCTCTGTCCTTCAGATGATGCCTTCCTGCTGAGTGAGCCTCATGTGACCGCCATGTTCCAGTGTCTAGAAGCTGTGGAGCAGAATAATCCCAAACTGCTGGCCCAAGTGGACACTGTTGGGGTGGGTGTCTGACATCTTTATATGAACATCAGAACACCTGTGAGACCTGTGTGAAGAGATACTAAAGTTTAAATGACTTTAGTGATGCTGGAATAATGTTTGCATTTGTTTTAATGTTGTTCATCATTACACTCATTGTCAGCCCTTGATGAGTGCTCTTATTTTCCCCCACCTGTTGAATCTCTGTTTTAGTTTTAGTTTCAGCCACTCCTGACTAAGGGTGACTGTAGAGTGAATTTTAAAGGGGAGAACAGGGACACACTTTGATTTTGTTTTTTCATCTCTTCCTTTTCACCCTCAGCTGTCCCCTCTGAAGGGCCCACCATGCCTGGGTCTGTTGAAGAGCCAGAGCCTGTGTGTGCTGCCAGGGGCCGGTGGGGCCTGGAGGAGTGCTGACATGGCTCTCAGAGGAGACTCTCTAAACCGCAGACTCACCACCTCCAACTGCTCTCTGCGAGAAGCAGTTACCACCAGCCACAACTCAGCCAGGAACACAGGAGTTGGATCCCAAAACGGCAACAGCACAAGTGAGGAAATGCTGAATGACGTGTAGCTTTTAAATGGATTTGTGGATTTGTTTATATTGTTTGTAATTGTTTTGCTTAAAGTGGCATACCTGTTGACAGATCTTATAAGGTTCCTTTAAGAACTGAATGTGCTGTAATAAGCAAGTTACCAGGCTATATGTCTGATTTTTTTCTTGTCCTATATATGTGTTGCTTTACAATTAGTGATGAATCTCCTCATCATGGATTAATGCACGATCCTTTGCAGGTTTATTAAAAATAAAGGTAGGACTTATGAAGCAGTAGTACTTGCAACATTGATTTCTAAGGCAAAAAATGTATATTTGTTCCCCTAATGCCAACAGGAAAGGCCGAGATTATTGGTGTGCCCACTTAGCTTACTCGGCGATCATGTTTGCAACATCTGGGTGGTTGATTTTTAGTAACAAATCATTCCTCTAAATGATTTTCAGTGAATGTCTTAGTCTGTCTCTATTTGAGGTTGTAAACTCAATGACACAAATGAAGAGAAGTTAGTCACTATTTTCTAATCAGTACTAGGATACTGGGGGTGGGCTTGGGATATGGCACTATGAATACACTACAGTTTGTATGTGAATAGACTGACTGACTTAACCATACAGAGGCCTGATTGTTTGTGGACAAGGTCAGTTGCTGGAGAATGTGTTGATGCAGCCTACAAAATTCAATGTCCCGAGCTGAGTGTGCTCACTAAATTAGATAAAAACAAATCTGGACTAGTTCTCCCGCGCATGTTTTTGACATTCTTCCTTTATTGTATCAGTGGCAACCTTTAAGTCAAGTTATATTTATTTAGAAAAGCCAAAACTTGTTTTAGTAGATTTACCATCTGTGCAGCACATGACCACCTCTGTCCTTGGACTCTCAGTTCAGATAAGGAAAAACAGACATGCAGTAGACCCTGTGTGCACACAGTAGACAGAAGATCACTGGAGTAAAATTACAGTTTGGAAAGATAGGAGTAGAAACATATTTAAGTTAAACCTTATGCCTTCTACATCAGTAAAACATGAGCAAGTGAAAAACAAGTGACACAAAAGTAGTAGTTAATGTTTCACATTTTAGAAAATGTTTTAACCCTCCCAAACAATTTCTACTTGTCCTGCAGACACTACCTCTCCAGCCAGCAGCCTGGGAGCTCCCTGGGTGTGTGTGTCCCGGCCGGGGGAGAGCGAGCGACTCGTAACACCCCCTCCCGGGTCACTGTCTGTCCCGAGCATCTCCCTCACAGAGCCCTCCTTGCCCTCCTCCTATCCGCCTGAGGCTGGGGACTCTGGTGACGGTGACTCTGACGATGGACCAGAGTACCTGGCTATCGGTAACCTGGGGCAGCGCAGTCGACGTGACTCGCGAAGCTCCTCCCTCAACAGTGTACAGAGCGAGACCAAGGACCAAACCCTTCAGCGAAATTCCCTCGCCCCGGCTCAACCAAGGCGCTCGTCTTTTTCAGAGGGCCAGAGGGGGCCGAGCAAGGGGGCCCGAGGACACACACGCTCGTTTTCGGACACAGGTGTCAATCAAAAACTCAGGAATGGTGAGTAAGTTAGGTTTTTGGAATATGATTCGGAAATGCTTTTTTCAGTAAATGACACAGCAGCTTGCTCTGTTTCAGTGGTTTAAAACATGTTCCTGTGTCGCAGCATCAGTGTAGGGCTTCAAAAAGTCCAAGAACATTTTAAAATAAACTTCTTAAAGTACTTAAAAAGTATTGTGTGTCTTAAAGCTGCAAACCTTAGCTTTCTGTATGTCTCGTTGCAGATGCGACCGAGCGTCTAGTTTAGTTTTACGTCATTGTTAGTTTATAATGAAAGTACAAAGACAAACCAGATACATGACATTGAATATAGTATTTACTCAACTAGTGAAGTTCAGCTTCAGTTAGTTGGTAGCTTGCTTTGTTCTAAGTTGCTGCATGTTCACAGATTAAAGCATGGTTCGTAGTACTTGTAGTAATTACTTGAAACTGTTTTTTCTAAGTAGCACATTTGGAAAGAATTTGGTCAGCTTGACTGTCTGTTATTTTTAAGTTTTAAGTGAACCTTTAGCTTTCTGTAGTTAACGGAAACATACCCTATTATTAATTTCTTTTTTTGCAAATTGGTTGCATAAAATTCAGATGGGCTTTAGCTGGGTTTACACCTGCAGAGTCTGTGTTTCTTTTGTACCTCTGTAAGATGTGGTTAGGCTGTATTCTTTCTTTGAAGGTGCACACTTCCTGTCTGAAGGTTTTTTTTAAACTTGCCAAATTAACACCCGCTCTTTTTTTGCTCAGACCGTTTCCCCTTGTTGGCCGGAGTTAACCTTCTCTCCTTCCGCTCTATCTTTCTCTTCTCTTTCACTTACTGTTTGTGCGAAGGAGGGGGCCCCAGAAAAATCACCATAATAATAGAGGATCCGGTAGCAGGTTGGCAGTGCAGTTTGACTGTACTCCATCACTCGATCCCTCCCACCTCCCTTTTTTTTTTTTTCTTTGCATGATGACAAAGTGTCTCCATCCCTTCCATTTCCAGTCCTGTCTTCAGCTCATCATTTGTGCTTTTGGATAGTTTTATTTTAATCAGGTCAAACTGATGTGACAAAGCCATGAATGATCACCTTCATTGTTGTTTTTTGTTCATGCACACATTTTTCATGAACCATCAGTGTTTAATTGAAAGAGTCACTGAGTATTCAAGTCATTTCATGTCCAGGTTGGAAAACTGGAGAATTTATATGTCACAATCCATTTGTAATGTCAAAAAACAAAGTAAAGCATTTTGTTACATGTGCAGTAGGTAGATATGAAGAAATTACACAGTATAATACAGTGTATGCTCATAACCTTTAAGTAAAAGTAAAAATTGCGTCACTGTTGTGTACCAGCAGATGCATAGATGTCTACCGCTTCTGTATCACTCTGTAACTTAAAAAAAAAACATTTAATCTGCACATTCCTACTATAAATATACCAACTCACTGTCTTTATACAGTGATAATAGTTAGAACTCAGCAGCCATAGTTTTGTTTCTGCATGCAATAAAGTGAATCATCCCCATAGATTTTATTGATTGTTTGACACAAAGACAACAATCCAATCAAAGCATTTAACCAGCTGCTCTCTCCGCTTTGGTGCATGTTCCCATCAGTCTCGGTGTTGAGTTGAGTGATTGTGGAACTTTGCTGATAAAAGGCTGTTAACATGCACTGTTTGTCACTCAGAATCAGCAGGCGATGTCTGCTGTATAAAGGACTACAGCCCCTTCTCACCTCAGCGCAGTGATGCCAGCACCCCCAGTTCTCTTTACATGGAGTCACGTGAGTTTTCTTACATTCTGTTTGCGACACTTACTAATGTGCTTTGACAGTTATGTTTTAGTGGCTGTTGCTCTTGGTAGAGGAAGACCTGCCACTTTCCATTTATTCAAGTTTGTAGCAGGTTTGTGAAGCAAGAATAACATGTGCACAAGTACACATTAGTCATAAACTCAATGTGCTTTTCCAGTGTTTGTTTGAAGTAATATGTGAGGCAGAGGGACTCCACAACATGCTTAAATATGGCAGGAAACTGGGAAAGAAAGTTGACATGAAATATTTTTTGAGGAAAAATTTGTTTTTACTTCTTGAATATCAGTGGAGAAAGTGTTCCAGGTGTCCTATAAACATGACACTCTGGACTCTCAGCAGGAATGTTATAAAAAGGTTGTTGAATGTGTCTGTGTGGGTATAAAATGTTTGTTTTATTGACCACAGTGAAATTAATTTTTTGCCTGAGTGGTGAAGTTGTGTCAGTTTTACATTCACTCAGACATGGTACGATGTTATAAATATAGAGCAGTAAAATGCTGCCACCACGTGAATTCATCAGTTGTAATAATCCAGTAATATTTATAAATTTACATAATAAGCTGCTACCATGCAGTTGGTTTGCAAGTATATTTTTTAATTCAATTTGTAGCTAAAAGTAATGTAATGTAACTCATTATGTGTTTGTCCATTATGCACTGGTGTTTACTTGTGTATGTTTGGTTGCTTCAGATGGGTCCCAGTGCAGCAGTGTACCAGATGGGATGTTCAGGAAGCCGTCGGAGGGGCAGAGCCTCATCAGCTACCTGTCAGAGCAGGACTTTGGCAGCTGTGCTGACCTTGAAAAGGTCAGACCTAGATCCATTGTGAATGTAAATTTGATTAAAAGGACTCAGTGTAGTGACGGTTTATGGAAAAGGTGAACTTGAAATTATGTAGGATGACTGAATATGTTACAATGGTCTTGTCTCTTGATTGATTTCTGATTACCTCTGTTCTGTAGGAGAACGCTCATTTCAGCATCTCAGAGTCACTAATTGCAGCCATCGAGCTGATGAAGTACAACCTGCGGCGTCAGGAGGAGGAGGGTGAGGAGGAGGGAGACAGCGACTGTGAGATTCAGCAGCTCAAGCAGAAGATCCGTCTGCGGAGGCAGCAGATCAGACGCAGCCGTCTGCCACCCTGCACAACCTCCCAACACAGTAAGCATTAAAACATTAGTAGTGGACTGCTGTTAGATTCAAATACTTCAACATCTTTACAGATGCAAACTATTTATTTTACATGACTCTTGGTTGACAAAGACATTTTCTGTTGATAAATTATTATTTCATGGTCTTTTAGGGGTGAATTAGCTTGTGTACATTTGTTTTAGCAATATTACTTTAATAAATATACACTGATCTTTTAATAGGCACTAGACTTTAACAGATCCTTCCTACATAAAGAGGAACAACAAGACCAGAGAAATAGAATCTCTGACATGATTCATATTGTTATTCATAAAAGACCGGCTTAAATTTAACACAACTGCTGATTTCTGTGTTATGTTCAGTTTCCCATGTCTCCTTTCTTCTGTGCAGTTTTCCATTCCACTGACAGTGGAGGCTCCAGGAGGAGCTCTCAGGACTCCTACCAGGGCCTGTCTGACTCTGGTTCAGCTGAGGAGGTGGAGGAGTGCGAACTACGAGGTAGAGAGAGGGAATGAGGGAACATCTAGGGGGAAAAAAAGCACAAAATGAACTTGATGCTTTTAATTATCACAAAAACTAACTCCAAAGAAGAGTTTTGGTTACAGTGATTAGTATCTGAACATGCTAATCATTGTGACCAAACTTCTCAACACAGGAATATTATTATATGTCACCTTTTTTATTGGATGATGATCAAGCTACACAGTGATATTATACAGTTGAGTTTTACCCAACTTCAACTGCTTTCAACAATCAGAGCTATGAAAATATTTACATCTACTTTTAAATTCAAAATGAATGGGAAGCCTATGAAGATCTCTTCATTTCTCTGTGTGAATGAGTTGTTTTCTGTTCGTCATAATTCATAACCTCATTGCCACACTGGTTGCTCACCAAGCATGTCACGTTTTACCATGGACCATAAACATGAAGGACTGAGTACAGAGATCACAGAATGATAGTCTGTAGCGTGTAGATGCTAAGTGTTCTCTTGAGTACTGCTTTTTGTACCGATGCCACAGTCATGTGATTGAGCACATCAGTGATTTATACTAATTTTAAAGATGTGGTTGGAAGGCTCCTGCTGTATTCCTCCAACACTGAGGAGGACTGTATCTGAGCATGTGTTTGTTTAATTCTGTTAACATGGGTTGCAGTTTTCATGTGAGAGTGTACGGGGTTGTACTGCATATGTGTGTGCATGTGTTTTACTTTGCTTGTGTATAAATGCATTTCTCAATATTTTGTAGTTTGCACAAACAGAAAGTGTGTTGTGTCTTGGGCCTTTATAACTGCACGACCTCCACATGAACATGCACCTCTCTCAGCACAGCAGTTTACAGTCTGATCGCCTGTGCTGTCGACACACATCTCCGAGGAGTGGTGAAATCTTTGTGCATGTGGTGACGGTTGTGCTGAGTGTTAGTTTCTGTCTCTCAGATGGCTGTGAGGGTCAGTCCCTGTTGGCGGTGTCTCAGAACGGCCTCTCCCTGTCACTCGCCTCCCTCTTCTCAGGTATCTGCAGGCTGGAATGATGGGCGAGGCTCCACAGCTACGTACAGACAGTTTACTGTGGCTGTGCTCCCCTGAGAGGGCGCTGGTGGCTCTGCTCCAAACTGAACACTTTTAAACTGGATGTGTGTCAAATACAGCTTATCTTGCGGGCTCAGTTCAATTATAATGATAGATTTCTGTCCAAATCTACAATTACACACAGCTTTCTCTACAGTTACAGAGGTTCAACCATAAAATTTACTAGTTTTCAACAAGTTCACCTCACAATGAGATGTATACTGTATATACATAAACCCCTGCCCTTCAATTTTTTTTTTTACATAGTTGTTTGCATGACGTCTTGCAGTAACAGCAAACCCAAAGCAAATAAGAGAGATAACAATAGCCAAACTACTGTGCAAACTGGGGCAGGAAATATATTAGAAAAACTGAAATGCATGTCCGATTTGGCGTCACTGGTTGGGGTTTCATCTGCCTGTTTTTGCTTGTTGCCCCAGTAGGCCTACGTTGAAACCCTATAAACAAAACTATTTTGTGCAGAAACAAGTAAGAATGAAATAAAAGTTGGAATGATAGGATTCAGGCCACTAATTAGGGTGAGCAAATGTCAGAATATTTCACAAAATAATCACTATAAACCGTTGCAGTGTTCAGTTTTGGTGTTTATCTAAAAGCCAAACTTCTGAAAGTTAGAAATTAACACCATTCAGGTAGTCGGCTGTCAGTAAGAATATATTTTTCTTTGAATTAAAATGGTTCAGCTGTTGTACTTCGGTGTTGTACTCAAATAAAAAAGTACATTTTCCTAGTGTGACTTTCCAGTATTAAATATCCTACAAAAAAATCTTGCTATAGCCTCTCAGTTTGGAGATGAGCCAGCTGCCTCCTCACCTCAGTTGAACGTTGCTTGGCTGTTTGTGTTGGTGCTTGTTGCTCAGTGCTCCAGGGTTTTGGTGGTGCAGGAGGACGGACATGCCTTAGCCTGTCAGAGTTTAGGTAGGCTCCTGGGAGGAGACGAGAAAATTAACAAGTTGCATCCTGTGGTGACTGTAACTCCATGGATTATCACGTATTCGTCCATCCGTCATTATTCATCATCTCCAACACGTGTCCAGTGAAAATGAGGTGTGATTGTTGTCACATACACATCCTTTCACCTTGTTTGTTTCTGTAAACTGAAGTCTGCTTAGTACCAGACAGCTACTAGGTATTATTAAGCAGAAGTGTAACATTATTCATCAAGGCCATTGGTCAAAAAATATCTTAAGTGTTCCTATTCAAGGGTGTGTGTCAATGAGCAAGGACGAGGGTGCAGTTTTCTCTTAAATGGATTTTATTCAGATGTCAGTGTGTTTTCTCGTTCCATTTTCTTTATATTACACTGCTTAAAGCGAAGGAGGAAAAAGCAATTAATCCATTAACACCAGTGATTAAACATTCCTCCAAATTGCATTAATTTTCTAACTGTGCTACGATTACACCTCACTGTACTGGACACAAGATGACCAAAAATCAAAAAAGCCTCCGCTCACATGTGCTCTTTGCTCTGTGCACCCAATTAAAGTCATCCTGTGACTGTAGCGTCACTTTGCAGCTGACAATCTGCCTAAACAATCAGAACAAACGGAGGCACCTTTAGACACCATTCAGGCCAATCATTTAATGATTAATGCTGCTGATTAACTTTGCCAGCTCTTGCTGCTCTGCAACAACGTTTGTTGAATGTAACCCTAAAATTCTGAGTACGAACTGTGCCTCATTTAACCAAAAGGCAATGTTTAGCCTGTCGTACAAGCAAATTGTTCCTGCAGGCGGTCTCCTGTTCTGCCAAACCTGTGCTGCTTATGTATTTACTTACATGCTGTTTGTGGAATTTAAGAAAAAAATGTGGTAGCAATACCATTGAATTTGTCTTGCTTTCACTGCATGCTGCCTGCATAATTATATTCACAATGTGCTTGAATTTAATCAGAAATGAGATTTTTGGTTTTCAGGGACTTGGAAGTATTTCAAATTGTCTGCTTGGATTTGTCTTTTATTCCTGAACACATCTACTTTAAATTGTTTCTTCCTAAAGCATTGAACACTGCTTTGCTGTAGCAAATAGTGCCATCTGTCATGTTACGTGAAACCAAGCACTATCCACTAGCCAATTGCTTGTACATTTTGTTTTGGAAAGCTTTTCTATACAAATTCATACATCATCTTATCATTTCTTCCAATTCTTAAAATCTGAAAAGTTGAATTTTAATATCAACTTTTACAAATCTTTTAGTATCTATGGCTGGTGGATAAAATGTTGGTGTATCACTGCTCCTACTTGGGTAAATCTCTTTTATTGTACTTTTGCTGTTCTTTTAGATGCAGACATAAAGCGCAGCGTAAGCTCCAGCACCAGGTCTTTTCTCAGCTCAGAGTCCATGTAAGTAACAATTTCCCTTCATCCTGTCTTGTGATTTTTGTTATTCTAATAACTGAATACTAAAATATTTGTGTGTCTTTGAAGTAAAGGTATCTATTAACTTTTAGTTCTCACAGAAAAAAAAGTACACAATGGATAAAAGAAAAACTTCTGCAGGAGCTTTCTTCTAAAATGCTAACAATTTCCAGCTCTGTGGATGGGTGGCAGACAGAAAAACATCAGACCTAAAACCTGTCCTGGTTTTTTTGTAACATGTTTTCTCTCTGTGTGTATTCCAGCTCTCCCTCCTTCCTTCAGTCTAACTCGGCTGAGTCAGTAGCGATGGGTTTACTCAGGCAGTTTGAAGGCATGCAGCTTCCTGCAGCCTCTGAGCTCGACTGGCTGGTCCCAGAACACGACGCTCCGCAGAAGGTACAACATCACGCAGTAGCACTGAGCAGTTCTCCTCACATTTTACTCAACATGCACTAATAGATATGATTTAAAAACGTGCACATGAAGCTCTTCCACTTATATTCACTGCAGCTCAGACAGTAAGAGAACAGAACTGAACTTTGATCTCGCTGTCTCCCAGTTGCTGCCGATCCCCGACTCTCTGCCGATCTCCCCCGATGATGGTGAACACGCAGACATCTACAAGTTGAGGATTCGTGTACGAGGTAACCTTGAGTGGGCACCGCCTCGGCCGCAGATCATCTTCAACATTCATCCTGCCCCCAAGTGAGTCCACACTAGGTTTTACCTGCCCTCACTGTCTTTCTCACTTTATTTTGTTGTTCATTTGTCCCCGTTTTAATCTGCCTTGTTGTTGCCTCATTTAGTCAAGACATGCACAAATGCAGCGGTGCTTAAATAATAAAAGTATTTCCTGAGAAGTGGCCTATTACATCAGAGCTGAACAGATAAGGCTACAGCAAGTTAATGATTAATGCAGTACATTTCCGTTTGAGAGCTGATAACAAGACTGCAGGCTTGATCATCATTAATGTCAAATACAGCTTAGAGATAGTTTAGTTTATTTCACGCATCATAATATAAAATACAGTACATGCTGCATACAGATATTACAGGAATTTGATGTGTGAAAGGGTCACCCCAAGGAAGCTATTTAAAGCTTATGATAGGGGGCCTGGAGTGAAATCATGATAGTGATTTCTGAAGAGGCCCAGAGGAAAGCAACCTTGGGAACACATGAATGGAACTATTAGCTAGGTTTGTGGCCATACCGCCTTGTCGATGCCCAATCTGTCAGATCTCCTGGCCTGGCCAGTACCTGGATGGGAGACCGTGAGGGAACACCAGGAAGCCTGGGTGAATGCAGTGTGAGAGTGAGTGGTTGGTGGTGGTTGGAGGGGCTGATGGCGCAGATTGGCAGCCTCGCTTCTGTCAGTCTACCCCAGGGCAGCTGTGGCTACATACGTAGCTTACCACCATCGAGTATGGAGTGAATGAATAATGCAATGTAAAGCGTCTTTGAGTGTCTAGAAAAGCGCTACATAAAACCAATGCATTATTATTAATTTATTTTTATTTCACTTGTATGTTTATCACTCAGCAACACGCAAAGAAAAAGACAAACAAGAGTCTGTTTCATGTTTTGAGTTCTGAAATATGCTTGTTATGCCAAGTGCACAGCTGTCTTTGTGTCTTTGTGTCATTTCTGGCTTTAGCAGAAAACCATTTTGTTCATGAATACTAGGCAAACGGACCTTGGATCCTGTTGGTCCACATTCATTCCTTTTTTTGCTACAAATGTCTGACACTTACACGTTTGTCTGGTTTTCAGGAGGAAGATAGTTGTGGCTAAGCAGAACTACCGCTGCGCTGGTTGTGGCACCCGCATCGACCCAGGTATGAGCAGCAACCACAGAAATATTTTTGGGAAATGTTTCGCTGTTCCTGAAAATTTTGGTTTTGACATACATTTATACATGACTTCCAGTTAACCACCAATGTTTGAAAACCAAAAGTGTGTTTACATTTGCAATTCCAGTCCTTGGTTTTAGTTTCATTTCACAATCAGCACATGCAGCTGTAAGACTCTTGCTTAAAAACAATCTTATTCCAACTTGATCGGCTGCCCTAAAACTTGTTTTCCTTTGGTATTTCCTTGTATGTATTTATAAACTATACAAAGAAACATTTAGATTTTGTTCTCAGGCACAGATTCTTACTTCCATCTTTGTGTTTCTGCTGCCTGTCCCCACCTCAGACTATATTAAGCGACTGCGTTACTGTGAGTACCTCGGCCGTTACTTCTGCCAGTGCTGCCATGAGAACGCCCAGGCAGTGGTTCCCGGCAGAGTCCTGAGGAAGTGGGACTTCAGCAAATACTACGTCAGCAACTTTGCCCGGGACCTGCTGAGCAAGATCGCAGGAGATCCGCTGTTCAACCCCAATGACATCAACAGTGGCCTGTACAAGAAAATCAAAGCGCTGGAGGCTGTTAGGGTGAGTTCAGAGGCAGGGATGGAAACAGTTTGTTAGCTGTCAGCATGTTTGTTAATAAGAAACTATTATCTCTAATTACCAGCTTCAGAGTGGTTGCTCTTTACAAAGCTTCTCTGATAACATTTAATCCAAGGAGTAACGGCCACAATTCACCAACACCCAACAGTGGTGTGCCGATCATAAAGTCTCCTAAACTGTAAGATAGCAAACTTGTGACTGGTAACTATTTGAGTGAGAAACCAGAATGAATAGAGACATTCATTTCATTGATGGCTACCAGTAGACCACAGTAGTACACCTGAAACATATTAAGTATCTGAAGTACTCTTGAATTTAAAAATATAGAAAAACTTCCGAAACTTGGACACAGGAAATGCATGTTTTAAAATTACATTTTAGAGTGAATGTAATTTCTTTTGTTGTGCACTAATTTATTTATTATTTTAAATGGGAGCATCAGTGTGACTGAGTGATGCGATTAGGCAAAAGTTAGATAAAACGGTGCAGAATTCTTTTGAACTTTGGACAAGGCAGCTTTTCATATTCGCAGCTATAAAGATGAGAGCTTTGCAGTTTGCCTACTTTACTTCAGCCAGCAGGGAAACTGAATATTAAACACTTTAACATTACATATGATGGGACCGGGAACTGAAACCGGCCTTTTCCCCCCTAGTTCTTATTTATTACACTGTATGGCTGTGTAGTTGTGTTAATTTATGCTGGAGTAACCTGTATTTTCACATTTTTTGTTTAGGTTTTAAGGGTGCAGCTATTTCACATGAAAAATCTCTTCAAGACCTGTCGCTTTGCTAAAGAGTAAGATGTCTGCATGTTTTTTAGTTTTACGAATATTTCAAGACCTGTGGAGACAAAAATAATGCTCCTTGCAAAGACGGATATCACTATTTAACTTGTTGTGTCTGTTTCTCAGGGTGTTGGACCAGTTCGACTGCCTGCCAGGTCACCTGACCGAGGACCTTCACCTCTTCTCTCTCAACGACCTCACTGCTGTGCGCAACGGCGAACTGGCTCCCCGACTGAAAGAGCTGCTAAAACTTGGTACCATGCACGTAGCTGGCTGTGTGGTAAGATGTTTTTTTTTTTTTTTGTGCCTTTCCTGCTAAGATGTAGAGTTTATTAAGTTAGTTTTATACAGTGAATTAACACACGGATTCATAATAAAGTGGGGTTCATACAGTATCAGCTTTAACCACCTACTTCAATGTCAACAAATATCCAGATTTCTGAAACACAGACAATAATTTTCCATCTTAATCTAATGTTTCGTCTTTTCTCTGATTTTCTCCAGCTGTGCCAGGCGAAGGGCTTTGTGTGCGAGTTCTGTGGCAACGACAAAGACATCATCTTCCCCTTTCAGCTGAGCAAGTGCCAGCGCTGCGAAGGTGAGCCCTCAAGAGCCCCTTCCCCACGCCCCCCTATTCACCTTACCTGGAGAGACTGGAAGATCTCCAATCCTCGTAGGCTGGCCAAGGCTCTCTACCGAGACAGGAGAGAGGGGGAGGGTGGGGAGGAGGATTTAGAGCTAGAAGTAGATCAGCAGGTGAAGGGTGAAAAGCGAAAGGAGGCGAGGGAAACGGCAGAGGAGAGACATGAAAGAGGAGGTGTATTTAAGGCTTTCACTCCTGGAAATCTGGTTAAAGCTTTTTCCAGGAGTAAAGGTAACGAGGAGATGACAGGAGGGGTGGAGTCGGAGGAAGAGATGGAGTGTGACAAAGAAGGAGAGGAGAGCGGAGACGGCCAACATGGTGGCAAAGAAAAGGAAAAGAGCAAGGAAAAAGGAGACGGACATGCAAGAGGAGAAAAGGTCAATTTATTGAAGGTTCTACAAATAGACAGACTAAAGAAAAACATCTCGAAAGGAGAGAGAAAAAGCAGCGACAATGAAACACACAGCAGCATTGAAAGTTTAGATGAAGCAGGACAAGAGAAGAAAGGACGTTGGAGGGTGTCAGGATTAGCAGGTCGAATCAGGAGTTTCTCCAAAAAAGAGAGAGAGGATGAAGGGAAAACAGAACTGAAAGAGGAAGATGGAAATGAAGAGCTTAAAAATAGACCATCGGAGAAAGGAGAGGGAGCAGCTGAGGAGGGGAAAGTTCAGACAGAAACCGAAGCTGAAACAGTAAAACCAGAAACTGCTGCAGGAAAAACTGGGAAATTTACAGTTATGAAATTATTAAAACCTCGTCAGCTCTCTAGAGGGAGAAACAAGGGAGAGGAGGATAGAGGAAGCGGAGAGAGTGATGGAAAAAGAGAGGTGAATACTGAGGAGGTAAGCCAAGAAGAAACAGCAGTCACAGGACAGAATAACTGGAGGAGTCGTAAAACTCGCAAAGCCAGGAGAGTAACCAGAGGCAGGAAGACGAGAGAAGAGATGGCAAAAGATAAAAGTAGAGGGGAGAAGGCAGAAAAGGATGATACAGATGACTGTACTGAGAGAGGTGGGGGGCAAGAGTAAGAGCAACAAAAAGCTATGCAGGTTTGAAGATTAAGCAGTGCTGTCTCTTGGGGTCACAAAGAGTTAGAAATGTCGGCCTGAAGTTGTCCAAGTAAAACTATAATCAGCCAAGTTACACTACAGAAAATAACCCAAAGAATAATGGATAATTCATAAGCTTGTATGTGTCCAGATACTGATGATGGATTATTGATTGCTGATAAGGTCCGTATAAAGCCAAAGTATCTATTATTTATTATGGTATTTTAGTTTTACTGTGGTTTTATTTTGTCCACTCGAGTTTTACAAGTTTTTAGCAGTGTTTACAGTCCCAACTACATCAACAGTCCTGACGATTTTGATTAATATTTCTTACAACTAGTACACAAGTGTTATAGCAGTTAAGTAAGATTAAGGAATAACACGAAGGAATTGTTTGACACTTTTGGAAATACTCAGTTTTGATCCTCTTTGTTGCTAGATGGAGTTAGATGAGAAGATTGATACCACTCTTATGTTGGCCTGCAGGAGGTCAGCTTAGCATAAGGACACAAGGAAACAAGGGAGAACTTTTATACATTATACAGAAACGAAAGTGTTAAAACACCAATTTATGGTTTCATGGGGAGTGACTGTACCTTCCTGTTTACGA
Organism: Chromis chromis; assembly: GCA_900302755.1. Classification (NCBI taxonomy): domain Eukaryota; kingdom Metazoa; phylum Chordata; class Actinopteri; family Pomacentridae; genus Chromis; species Chromis chromis. Next base: position 8,356 of record OMNN01099529.1, on the reverse strand, counting down.
TGTAGATATAAGGGTGGTATCAGTTTTCTTATCTAACGGTCTGTAAGACAGTGACTAAGAGTATTTCCCACATGCCTTGTGAAAACTATTCCTTTAGGTGTTTTCTTAACTTAACTCTTTTACAAGATTGTAAAAGAGTTGTACCTTCATGTGTCTGCCTGACTCTTTCAACCGTCTTGTGCTTTAAGACACTTTTCCTCTTCTCATTTCCCTCTGACTTCGTTGCACTACAGTGGTGTTAGTATGTTTTAGCTCTGGTGCTTACAGTTGCACAGGTGGTGGTGGGTGGATGTTTTGGCAGCTATTGGTGGTGGATGTCCTTTGGTTTAGGTGTTAGAGGTGATGGTGCTCTACTTTCTTGCCTTTGGCACTTAGTTCTTCACTGCTTTTATCATAGAGAGAAAGAGAGAGGTTGCTGCTAATAGTTGTTTTTTAATATAATTTCATTTTTATAAAGGAATGGAAGATGTTATTTCATAAATGTTTATATTTCAGTATGCTTTTGGTCATGCATTTCATTTTGGCGTAGTCTTTTTCATGTGTTTCACCTGAGCCAGTGGATATTTTCACTATTTGATGTGATTTCACTCATTTTTTTTCATCCCTCACTGGTTGGTTTGTCTCTAAAATCTGCAGAAATAGGCACATACATGTAGATTCTTTTTCCAGCTTAGAGAAACCTCAAACCTGTTGTTAGGCTGCTTCGTCTGTTCCTGTTTTTAAGCCATGTGGATTTTATTTTGATGTTGGTGAAGGAAGGTTTTCATATTGTGCGGAGCTGACTTCATGTCTCAATGATTGTGTAATTTATACTTTTTAGTTCCTTCTACATCTGCCTGCTATCGTTTAAGCTCCAGCTTCATGTGAACATGGAATAAACGTTATTTTTGAATTTGAGTTGCCTGTCATTTCATAAATCCATCAACATTTAGTTTGAAACATAGAAAATAGTGTCTTGGTTGAAAGATTGAAGAGTTGTGAAAGTCTGCCGGCTCGAACAGAATGTGTCTGAACAGGTTCAGGTTGAGGTGTGTGTTCAGAATTATCTTTCGTACCTGCTGCTTCCTTCTTTCTGCCTCGTTGCCTGTAGCTTCTGCGCCTTTTATACTCTTCCCTTCACCTGTCCTCCCCCAGGTTTGGTCCTGATTGGATGTTCTGGTGTGACATCACATCTGATTGTCAGCAAACTAGTCAGACTGGTTGACAGCAGCAGTTGCTCTGTGTGAACTAACCTCGCCCATTAACACAAACGTGTTTGAATGCATTGTTAACTGTTGGATCACTGACTCTCAATGTTTGTGATGTTTTTTTTTTTTTTCCCCAGAGTGCCACGCGTGTTACCATCGCAGCTGCTTCCGGGCAGGTAAAGACTGTCCTCGGTGTCAGCGGCTGGCAGAGCGCCGGGAGAGGATGGCGCGCAAAAACATGGAGGAGCAGGAAGATGAGGGAGGTGGGACTTAGTGGTGGTGTCAGAGGAACCTCAGAAGTGAAGAAGAGCACAACGCGACTCATGATTGTAGTCCCTGACCATCTTTCTTTCCGTTCCGGCCCTCTCAGACCTGGGTGACAGCTCCCACTGCAAGCAGCTGTTTTGAGCTTGGCAGATGTTCGAGTTTTACTACATGAGGGCATCACTTATCAAGAGGAGTTGATTTTCAGATAAATATTTTTCTTAAGCTTCATTTTAGACATGCACTTTACCTTGTGAATGCATCCTGCTTGCAAAGTAGGTGGAATAATTACAATAAAATCAAATGACCTTCATTGAAAAACAACAAAAATTCCTGAACAATGCAGTATTGGGTTATCAACAGAATTTTGTTTCTTACCTGATTACTCTATTTAATCTTCTTGGACGTAAGAAATTACAGTTACCAGCTACATCAGTGGCAGTAAATCAGAATCAGTCTTACACTGAATTATTTTGGCGTCCTGTGAGATGAATGCTTTTTTGCATTTGTCTCATAATTTTCTTTCACCTTTCTTTAACAGTGCTGCGTCATTCCTCAACAAATAGAACTGCTCTGTATGAGAATGTGTGAATAATAAAACCTGCTGCCTTCACCAGATATTTGATGCAGGAAAGAGCCAAAGATTGTCTAAGCTTGTTAAAAGTTCCCGTATTGTTGTGTCTGTAGTAAAACGAACCCATCTGTCAACAAAACAAACAAGTATTTGCTCAGACTGTTGTACCCAGGTCTGATATCCTCCCCTACACTTGCTGGCAACTGCTTGGACTCTGGTAATTTTACTGGCTACTGGCTTAGCTGAAGTTTGTTTTTGTGACCTAAAATGGCAGGATCAATATTTCTTTTCTTTTTTTTTAAGAATCCAACTGGATGTTTAAAAGTTTAGATCTTTTATGATTTGACTGATTTTTCGGTGCAGATACTGTATATGAATAATCCTGTCACTTTATTATAAGTTTTTTTGTTTTAATTTGAAGAAATTTAACGAAAGCTCTTTAGTTTTTGCTCCTCACTGTCCCCTTTTTAAGCCGTTTTAGCCACGTTTATGTGCCTCTGGGACCAATGAACTTAGACTGGCAGAGAGGGTGAGCTGAACTCCTAGAAGGACTTCAGAAAGAGGTTTCAGAGTCAGTGTTGCAAATAATTTAAATGAAACTGCAAATGCTCCGTTTCTGCTGCTTTGTGTGCCTAAGTGAGTGTGTGTGTGGTTACTAGAGAGAGCTGTGTGAATATGAGCGTGTGTGTGGTTGTGTGTGTACGTGCACACATGTCTACCTGCTGTGCATGCGGCCATGCACAAATGGTTTGCACCAGCCTAATGAGCACTTGCCTGTTTTCTAACGCTGTAGGTTTTGGAATAATGGAGAGTTAATTGCACTGATTCCTGTGTGGTTTTTGTCGAAAGAGAGGGGGAGTCTGGACGTCACTTTTTGGGAAATGTTCAAAATGTTCGTTGTAAGAACATGAACTTACACCTTGAAATGTTCCTATGTTTTTTTTAATTAAGCTCCTGTCAACTGGGTTGCACAACATTGTGAAGGGTTTCAAACCAATATAAGAGCTCCACCATGTAATGTATCCGTACTTTTGATTTGTAGCAAAATTCTTGATATTTCAGTGTTTTTTCTCCTCCAACCGTGAGTGTAGTACATTATTATGGCCTTTTTAAAAGAATAGTTGGATATTGTAGAGAAAGTCCAGCTATTCTTTTACATATTGATGTCACATTCATGTCAGTGTGCTACATATTCATATTCGTTAGTGAGCAGCCTGTTCAGTTAGTTTAAACACTCCAAGACTGACTCTGTGAAAAGGTCTAAAAAAGCTTCCCATCATTACATCTACACTTTAATTATTATTACACCACTCTTGTTTAACTAAAGTGACAGTTTGCTGTCTTGCAAGGGGTTGTGCCACTGCGTTTTTTTTAATGGGACCACTAACTTTTCTCAAGTCTCCACTGGATGTCTTGGTTAAGCAAAGCTAACAGGCTGTTGATTCCGGCTGCATAAAAGAGTGGAGTCAGTGTTATTGAACATTCTGTTGAAAAGCACATTTCCCAAAAATGTTTAAATGTTTCTTTAAAATGAAATGATGTCTACTCATGACCATTGCTCACAGTGTGCTCACAAAGCAGTCATTTTACATCCCAGATATATTTGAGGGACTTTCAAAGCCCAAAGAGGTAACAAAAAACAACAAAAAAACGCAATATAATAGAGAAATAATCCAAAAATGAAAGAAAAATCAGATTTTTTTTTTCTTTTTTTGCTTGCACTTTCAATCATCTGATGACCCCTCTGATTCTTCTTGTGACCTCCTAAGTTGGAAACTACTGACCTAGAATAGATTTTATAGACATTTCCCACCAGTTGCTGTTTATCTATAAGCTCTGCAGTTTCTTGCGGTTTCATTCCAACTGAATTAATGTCTCTGTTGTGGGTTAGATTCGCCACTAGAGTATTGTCACGATTAAAAATGAAAGAAAAAAGTCATGTGAGAAGAAATATGCAGCTTATTGACAAGACTACTATGGACTTAAGCCCCAAGCACAACATCACGTGTACCAACCTTCTAAACTATTAATCTGCAGAATGCATCCCATCTATAAACTATAAACAGACTTTGCTTTATGTGTACACACCCTCACGAGACGAACATGTGACATATTTATGTCCCTGAATCCTTACAAATGGCCCACGAGCATTAAATAGATAAACTGTGCCCTCCAGGCTGCTTTTAAACGAAACACTGAACTCTTCCGTTCAAGGCTCCTGAATGAAGTGATCGCTCAGCTCCACTGAAAAACCTCCTCGACTTAGCTGATTGTTTGTCCTTGGACTGCCTTTAACATGAAGGAGGTTTGAAGTGCACTACAAATTCAAGTGTCTATTATTAAAAAATGTTAATTATTGTTATTATGGTTATTATTATTACGTGTTCATTTGCTTTGTTTCTGTAATTATGTTGACAATAAATGACTGGCTAGACTGTTAAAAAGTGTCACTGTTGGGCCGAGGAGGCAGTTTTTGTTGTTTCTTTTCATAACTAATCTTCTTAGTCTTTAACCACCATCTCCCAGAGCTCTTTTCTGTCTGAACAACTGCTCAAAACACGATTTCTAGTTTAATTGATGTAAGACGAGGAGAAGCAGCAGATGCTCATATCTGACATCCATTTTTCAGGTCCTTCACTCTGTTAAAGAAGCCAGTCGACTTACCTTTGATTATGTGGTGGTTATTCTTTTTTGGCTGTTGTTATATTAAGAAAAATGCAGGGATTTAATCAGTTGTAGAAAATAATAAACCAAAAAAGCTGCTTTTGACACTAAGATACAGACCTGGTTGAGATTGGTGCTATTTGGTACTCACTGTCTGGACAAACTGACCAAAAGCTCTCCATCAAGGAGAGGAAATAACTAGATTATTATCTCTAGTAACCAAAACATTACTTCTACACATAGAATCAGTGCTACAATGAGCAGAACAGACAGTTATTCACACCAAGTGAGTTTACTTTTATTACAAGGTTATGTGGACAGTTGTGCCATCTAGTGGATATAATGTGACATTTCAGCAGAGCTTCAACCTCATATTCTTAGTTCACAGTGTGCAGTGTTGATAATTTAAATTTACATATCAGGGACGCCAGTTTTAAACCATTTTCTCAGCAGATAATTTACCATATTAACAATCAATAGTTGCTTCATTGTTAAAAATAAATGAAATATAGTCCATTTTTTTCTACAGATTAACACGTTTTTTATCCATCGGCACTCAACTTACATGAATGATAGACAATGACAAAAAAATCAACAAACTGAGGCGTTTCCATCTTTTGTTATTCAAGAACTGTCCCGACAAAACCCAGAATATCATAAAGGAACATATGCAGGAAACAGCTGCACAAGTTTCATTGAAGGACATAAATCACACTGGATGTGTTGGACGCCTTGAACAAATAAGGTCTGACCCAGTTTTCATTTATTGAAAGACTGTCAGTCTCCAACCGTAAATAACTTCTAATATTATTGAATAGATATAAAACCTTCCAGCTTCCCAATGAGAGATGCTCAAATATAAATGTTGGAGCTGCTTAAAATCTGGAACATGACTGATTTAAAAAGGCCAGTTCTGGGTTTTACAGAGTTATCTTACTATTTAAAAGCTTCATGTAAACTCGACATGCAGAGAGTAAAGGATCTCATAGAACTGGATCAGTTATACGTTCATCATTAAATGTCCTCCTATGACTCCCTTTCTCATCCAGATGTAGCCTTGTGTTTTCTGTTCAGTGCATTTCCAGCTCCAGACTCACCTCAGCTTTGCATGGATGTAAAGATTGACAGTGACTTGGGAAACAAAATATTTTTATTTTCATAATTTTGCCACAAGCAGACCTTTTGATTATTTCTTTTTATTCCAAACATCAGTTAGAGGGCAGTGGTGGCGCAACAGGTTAAGCAACTGGCTTCTGATCTGAAGGTCGGAGGATTGATCCCTGACTGTGGCTACTGTTGGGCCCCTGAGCAAGGCCCCTGACCCCTGACTGCTCCCCAGACGCTGCACCGCGGCAGCCCACTGCTTCTTGTACGTGTATTAGGATGGGTCAAATGCAGAGATGTAATTTCCCCAAGGGGATCAATAAAGGTAAAATTATTACATCACATTAAATACAGTTAAGGCCTAAATTATTCACACCAATGCTAAATTTTGACTGAACACAACATTTTAACAACTTGCTTATGTCATTTGCAGCAAAAAGAAAC
>OMNN01099526.1:26310-39662 GCA_900302755.1 Chromis chromis | reverse complement strand
TGTGTGCAAATGCGTGTGGAGGTGGGAGGTGGCAGGAAACTATTTACCTCCTGCAGTCTATAGTTATCAGTCACCGCCAATTAGTAATACTTGTGCACAAAAATAATCATTCAGAAATGCGTGTGCAACAGACACAGCTACGTCTTAGTCCATTCCCCTTGTCCCATGAATCAGCTGGATTTTACATACTATTTACAGTACGTGAATAAAAGTTGAATTCACAGCTGCCACATTAACTTGTAATTTTTTTTTTTTTAAGATTTATTTTTGGCCTTTTATGCCTTTATTAGATAGGACAGTGGAGAGAGTCGGAAACGGGAGAGAGTGGGGAAGGACATGCGATAAATGCCCAAGGTCGGAATCGAACCCGGGACAGCCGCTACGCCTTAGTACTAGGGTCACGCGACATAACTGTTAGGCTATCGGGGCGCCTTAACTTGTAATTTTTATCATAAATATTTTGTTTACTGACCCACCACCCACCTAAAACTAAGGGAAGAAAAATAAACTCAATTACAACAGATGACACTGTGCTTGAGCGATGCTTGGGAATTTACCTTATTGCCAGCCATTTAAACACAACTGCTGCACCATCTTACAAAAATACACGCTGTGATCAAGCAGAATATTGTATTTCATCTTTACAGTTTCTTGTGCTTGATGTGTGTTGTGTTTGTAAATCTGTCTTACACAACAATATCAAAAACAGTTGTACGCTTTGCAAAGGGATTGGACTTTTAGAAAGTCCTCCGGGACAAGCTATTATGCTCTATGTAATAAAACATGACTTCATTTGGTGCCTTATAGTAGATTTGATTTTGTTCCCACTGTGACAGAAGATTTCCAAGAATCATACTGTAATGAACCAGCAATTTAAGCAACACAGTAAAAACACTGTTAACGCATTAAGACGCATGTGAAAGGGGCTTTGTGTAGTGCAGAAAAAACACATGGACACTATCCAAACACACCTCACTCATCCTGATTATCCTGTTTTGGGATTTACAGGGGCAATAATCATACTGTGAGCGTATGTGGTTGTTAAACACCTCCCATTAGACTGCATCCATCAACTGTCCCCCTAGGCTTTGGAGCTGCATCCATTTAACTCTCAAAGGCCAGTAAAAAAAAAAGTATAAATTCAGTCATTCTCTTTTTACAGGCTATAGAGATAAATCTCAATAAAAAAAACACTGTATTCCACAGTTTGTACAGAAGAACACTTATCCCAATACCCAAGTTGCAATCGAGCCTTGTCTTCGACAGCTGTATCCTGGCAACACGGAGCAGACCTGAACGTCCTTGCTATTCAGCTCCTTGCAACTTTACATCTGTCTCTCCACTGTGGCAGAGTGGAATGCATAGAGTGGTCAGATGAGGATACGCTTGAAACGGTTGCCACGACAAAAGCAGCAAGAAAAACGATCTGGATGCTTTTCCGTGCATTTCCACCCCTCTTCCAGATACGGTGGAGTACTGTCTGTGATTTATCTGAGTTTCCCACAATCCATAGAAAATCAGTAATGAAGATCTCTATTGATTGAGGGGGTTGACTGAAAATAACAAAGCATTATGAAGAGGACATTGGTCATCCTTACCAACCAATCTGTCATCCAGCCCAAAGAATGTAATTCTACCCTTCTACCATTTATTAGTGCACAATACCAACATAACTGATACACAGTTTCTGTTCAGACTTGCTAGTTTAAGAGTTTGGTGCTGCTGCAGTTTTCATGCTCATTCACAGCACCGATGATGCGATGCAGCCCTTCTTTTGTAAGAAAACCTCAAATAGCAAATCGTGTTAGGCAACTTCCAGAATGACAACAGCTCTTATCGGTGAAGAGTATCTCCCTGTGAAAACCATTGCCCGGCACGCCTCCCTGTATCTCTCAACTTGTGGGAAACGAACATCCCTTTTTCTCACTCAGCTCATTTCTCACTTTGTTTCTCCTTTTTCTTACTTTGCTGCTTCATAGTGATGTTGAGATAATCTTAGATACCAGGTCAATAGACTGAAAGGAACCAAGCAAACTTCAGAACAAGTGCAATATAGGACAAGACGGTACAATATGGCACAGTGTTTTTGTACAAAAGCTCTCACTGTGTGCTGCTGTGTGTGCTCACTGTAACACTGTATTCATCCTCAGTTATTTTGTATTTTACTTATTGTAAACTCACACATCCTTCATTTGAGACAAGACTTTATTTTTAGCTTCTAGTTTTAGGCTGCATTTTTATATTTTATTTGCCATTATTTTCCTGGTGCAACTAATTCAAACTTGTCCTTTTGTGTATTTCACATTAAAAGCTGACAAGCAGTTTCGGGGGAAAACATCAATTCCTCCTTCGTCAGAGAGCTTTTATTGTGAATGAGTTTCTTAAAGACAAAGCAAAATTCAGTGTTGAGAGTGAACTCAGTGAACCGTGTATTTTCTATTTTTTTTTTAAAGAAAGAGAAACCGAACGCCTGCATGCTGCAGTTGTTCTTGGCAGAGTGCAGAAATGTGTATCTATTAATTGAGCACTCACCACTGGGGGAATTAGGACCCTGAGGAACTGTCTGTCCATTAGGTGCTGACATATCCGCCAACATTCTCGAGTTCTCCTTACCAGGAGAGTATTGGCCGTTACCTGGGAGACACAGAAACACAGCAATCTTCATTGTGCTGTACAATACAGTAGTTGTTCAACAAACACCACTGTTATGTGAAAAAAAATACCATTTTGTGGTTGGTATTGTTAAATAAGCAACTGGATAATGAGGGTTTATGGAACAGATTTAAAAGATAACATTAGCATACCCAGCTGTTGAAAATACAGCATTTTGTAGACATATCTTTATAGAATAACATTCTTATCGACTGTGATCACACAATCCACACTTAACCTGAGACGTATTTGTGGTCTATTTACTTCTATACAGGAAAAGATAGTGGCAAAGAATAGAAGTAAATTAAATTGCAGCTAAGCAAACATTTCATATAATATGCAGGATGAGATACAGAAGCCTTGTGAAATGCCTTTGCTTCTCAGATTAAAAATGATTCATCATTCTCAGATTTCCCTCTAAGCCTAACCTGTATGGTCAGTATGGAGGTCAACATGCAGAATACAGAAAGCAACAAACTAAAACTGCCTTTATGTACCTATGGGATCCTAAAGTCCAGCAAATGTAGATCAGATTGCATCCTCTCAGCAGTCTGTACAGAACCCAGGCTATGGATAGCCCAGTGTCCACTCAGAGGGAGAGCAAACCAATCCCTTATCCCCTTACACCCCGGCCCCATCAGGGTCACTTGAACAATGCAGTGGCAACAGGCAAACACTCGTTCTGACCCAGGTGTCAGATCCCTCAGGAACCACAGTGAGTCATCATTTACTACCAGCAATAAAAGGTCACTAAGGTTTTCCTCAAACATACCGGCAACCGTGAAAAACCGGAAAGTGTTGCAGACTCCCTCATGTAACAATAGCCTTAACTAAGGAAGCTCCCACAAAAATCAAAGGACGGCAACACATGCTACATCTGAAACCACTATAAGGATTCCTTGTTCCAATTTGTCGGTGTCGAATATGTCTGAAACGATCCCTCATGCATAAAAAAAAGAAATCTGTGTCAGATCTCCTCATGCTGTGACAGCTCATTTTAATTTGACAACCTCTTCTGTGGTATTGTTCCTTTGTAGCGCCTGCCTCACTGAGTGGGCCTTACTGGGAGACGCTGTCCATGACACAATCCCTGGGCCGGAGCTCGGGTTGCACAGGTTGGGGTTGGAGGAAATCTCAGGTGACCAACGCTGACTATCCCTTGGCAATGCTGTCCTGGAGACAGGAGTGGCCCAGATTTGTCATGAAGGATTTTCCATTACTGTAACAGATGCTGACAGATGCCTAGCAGCGACTGGACAGTCTCAAGAATAAACTTGTAGTTTTGGACTGGCCAGATGCTAAAACAAGCACCCTCCATTAAAGTCTACTAAATAGACAAATTCCTTTACATATTTATAGTTTGTCGTTTAAAAGCTACTGTATGTGTGTTCATTATGTTTAACGCAATATGGTGTTATCATATTACATCAAAGTGTTCTGTCATCAAAGGCCCAGTGGTCTCAATGCCATCAGCGGCAATCAAAGGAAGACGTCACACTAACATTATGTTTGAACGCGATTACAGTGGTCAGATACACCCACACAGCCAGTCATTTTCCACGCGCAAACTTGTAATGTTTAGCTGGTTGATGTATGCTAAATTTGTATTGGGTTAAAATAGTACTAAACCACACACATAAGCTTTCACGGACTAAATCGACAGTTTGCGTTGGCAGCCTGCGTTTGCTGAGTCAAAGCTGTATGAACATTAAGATCAGGATCTCAAACAGTGGAGACTTGCCGAGGAAAAGATTCTTTGAGTAATATACCAAATTGGGATGATTTAATGTGCTGGCAAATGGAAAGGAACAAATGTGTACACATGAAACTTGTAGGTGTAATAATTGCTGACTTCATCACCGACACCAAATGAATACATAACTTCGAAAGTACAGTCATCCTCTCAGGAATCTAACAAGGGCGAATGCTATTTCTGGTCTTACAACTTATTTAAAAGAAAGCACAAAATAATTACAAAGGCATGTAGGATGTGGAACAGTACACTATGAATATACATCATAATAAACCACAGTTTGTCTGGACTCAGGCCAAGCAAACAAAAGATCTACAGAGAGATCTGAGATCTCCTTATTCTAGAAGAAACACAGAAACACTTGCTGTTGCTTAAAACATCAAGGGATCACTGGTGTGTATGTATGGAAGACCCAGTAAGTAGGGAAACCTGCTACAGTCCACTAAATATTAAGAGAGCAAAGTTGGCAATAATTAATTTATCTCGATTGGAGGGATGATTTTAGGTCATAAGTCATACCTCCTATTATTGTTGGCATTTGTCCGTAATGTTATGATGCCACTATCATGATGGATCACGAAACTAGATGTCAAATTGTTTCACCAAAAGTTGAAAACAGGAAAGTTGTGAAAGACAGAAGTGCATAACACCATGTAATAAATTATTATTGTGTAAGTGATAGAGTAGAAGAGTAAAGTACAGTGCTGTGTGACAAAAAAAGTAAACTACTGTATGTGTGAGGAAATGATAACAGATGACGGAATGACTGTGACAAAGAGACTGCATGTGGCTAAGTATGACAGCGTAAGAAGTATAAATGTAAATCAAACAGCCTTCTTGAAGCCAAATTTTGCACCTACTGCAATCAACCTGTTGGCTACCAGCATTCAGATCCAGCCACGGTCCATTGAAGGGCAGCATGTTTTGTCAGTGCAACAGCAAGTTCCACAGTTTCTTTTTTCTAAACCTTCTCTTGTTTTTTCTGCAAATGCAGTTGTAAGTCGATCAAAAATTGAAACCAAAAATAGTCAGTCTCATACAACCATATACCCTACCAGGCAGCATGTCTCATAGTGCTACTCTGACTCACAGGTACTAATATGCTGTCTTATGTGTAGAACATATCGTTCGACACACATGGACTTTCTTCCTTGATGATTTTTTCCCCCAGTATTTTCTTTATTTGTCCCAAATAGCCAGTTTAACAGCTGTATAGACATTAGCTATAAACTAGCTAGCAATGTATCTACCAGCAATTAGTGGAGAACCTCTCAGTTCATTTAAGACATCCAAGGGATGCCATCAGTGGGTGCAGACCGATGCCTCTGGACACAATTAGATAGATTTACAACCAGTCAGAACAACAGAACATATGATGTAACCTCAATTACAAAAGTGCTTAAACAGCACTCCTCTGTACAGTGATCATATCAAGCTGCTCCATATTAGATACGATAGATGAGATAGATGGGTTGTGGTTGGTCCTCTGTAAGGCCCGGTGGAGATCTGTCTGAACAGAGCTTTCACATTTATCTGGTTCCCAGGTTGTGCTCTGTAGCAGTGATGAAAGGTGAGTACACTTACTTAAGCATTGCACTGTACCCTACTATACTCAACTAATTTATTTTCATGTGATTTTTCTTGTGGACTATGTTTTTCAGGAAACTATATCACTTTTTATTTCCACTACATTATTTTTAACAGGTTTAATTAATGTGTTCACAAAATTAAGATTTTTCCAAACAGAATAAGTGTTTTTTTACGATCATTGCTTTTCAGATGTGAGGATTTCCAGCCTCTCTCTCTGTTTTAATTTACTGGGCTATTGGTTTAACAAAACAAGTCATGTGATTTTGTCATTTTGGGCTCTGTGCTATGATGGCATTTGTCATTATTTTCGGAAAATAACTACAATCTTATGCAAATGAGCCAAAACTGTTTGACCTCAACCAAGTACAACAGATGCACATTAAAACATCACATTACATAACAACGATCTAATAGCAGGAGTCCTCCGTCTGCATTGAGAAATGACTTGATATTTTAAGGATAATTATACTTTGCTTACACCACTTAAGTAACATTTTAAAATCATAGAGTATTTTTCTTGAGTAGTATTAGTACTTTTACTTAAGTAAAAGATGTGAGTACTTCCTCCATTACTGGTATGTATTGCGCTCGTATGTGCATCAGTTCGGTTTAGTCCCTAAATGGTCTCACAGTTTATTACAAATTTCATTTCATTGTGTTAATGTCTTCCAGAGTCATCTTCTATTTTTTTTTGTCTCTGTGTGTTCCTGAAATGGACTCATAAACAGTGTTGCCAAATGTGACTGATATCAAGTAGCCCAATCAGAGCCTGGAACGCACCCAGTCATCATGAAAGTTGCCCAATTTCTATTTCCATCTAGAAGAGGAGCTTTTGGTCAGTCCGACATATATAGTAAGCATAGAAACACACACACAAAAGTAGATCAACTAAACGGAAAACTGGCCAGTGTAGGGACAATGCTGAAAAAGACTTGGATAAGTGCACTTTCGCTCAGTTTGAAGCTTTTTTCATCTCGTCCATATGCATCATCGCCTCAAATTGTGCCACCTCCAAGGGTGAATTTTGACCCAGTCATGTCTTTGCATTGACTTCAGAATATGAACTCTTGCTACCTCTAAAATAACTTAAACTTTACAGTTTGAACCACGTTTGACATTCCCTGCTGCATGTATTTCTCTTTTACATATTCTTTTTGACACATACCACATATAGAATTTTCCCTATTAAATATACCATCATGGTGTATGTATGAGTGTATGACAGAGAGACTACTGCCACATGACACTAGGGATCTGTGTATAATAACAGAAGAATATGTTTTCATAGAAGAGGGGGTTTAGTGTGGTAGAGTTTAATGTTGTGCATGTGGGAGAGTATAGTGGTGTGTTTGCAAGATTATGATAACAGGTATAATGTTTGACCTAAATGCTCTCCCACAGTCAGCTGTGCCTTACCAACGCACTGAGGTAATAGTAAAATACACGTAAGCCAAGTGGAACCATCACAGTCCACACAGATGTCTGTTTCCTGTAGTTCCGTGCTCACAAAACATACTAATATTTGTTCCGAAAGCATCATCTCAGAAGCGACCCACACAAGGACAAGACAGGAGAGAGGAAGAGCCTCCATCTCTTATTCCACCTCCACCCCTGTCCCGCCTGTCAAGTGTTCCTACATGCACAAACCCCCAATGGAGACCTAAAAGTCCCCACTGATGTCATCAACACCAAGCTACCTGTTTTGAAATATGCACACCAAAGCGAAATACAAGGGGGGGGCAGGGAAGATATTCAAGAGACCTGCCCAAAGGAAACCAGCAAAGGGCAATGGAGCACCACAAAGTGCATATCCAGTATCTGCTGCATTCAACAGGATGTTGCTAATGCATCGTTTTCTCTACTTTTAAGGGGTGAACAGGAAAAAGGCTGCACTCAGGGGAAAATCCCTTGAAATGTTTATTGTGTTGTGATTGCAAAAGGTTTCTTTTTTGTTGTTGTTGTTTTTTGGTATCAGTGTTGTATCAAAATGTTGTAAGAGTTGTGAAAGTCAAAATAAGTTGTTTAACGGCAAAGTCAGAAATGTATTAACCAACGGACATCATCATCGTTATTATTCTCCCATCTCCTGCACAATAAAGCACACATTCCGGTGTATCGCTGTAACGATAAAGTATAGTTCAGAGAGTGTCAGAGTGCACTGAATGTAAAGTGTAAGTGATATTAGGACTTACTAGCACAGTATTCCTCAGGAGCCTCCATTTCGAGCGCTTTGGGAGTTCTGCAAGATCAAAAGAAAATATATCACTGCAACATTTATAAGACTGCAATACAAAGAACTTCTGCACGTATGGATTTGTCTCGGTTCTTTCATTTGTTAAACCAGAAATGTGTCTTGCAAACGCTGCACAGCCTGAGCTATGCGTCTGAATAAATGCCTTGGTGTAATTGACCTTGGTCAAGTATTCACATAAATGTCATGATCCTGTTGACTATTAATTGCTTTAGAATCCTATTGATACCAAAATGAACAGCTGCTAAATATATTCACATGTCTGAATGTTAAGAGTTGCACAGCAATGGGTCTGTGCAGCTTTCTTTTTTAGAGAAATACTCATGTATATTTAGCAAGCTACTCTCTGAACTATTCTAAAAGCGTGACCAGCCGTGTTTTAGTTTCACATTCTTTATAAGTAAAATATTTTTGTCTAAATAGATGTTCAGTTATTACTGTTTACTGAAAAATCCCTTGTATGAAAATTACATAAATAGTGGAAATGTTATACATCTCAACCGCCTTTAATTGAGGTGAAATGATGTCACTGATTATTCAAGCATAAGCAATCAGTTACTAAACAAATAAACTAAATATATGCTCAATTATAATGACAGAGTGATAGCAGCGCTGCTTTGGAAATTTTAAAAAGAAATCAATTCAAATGGCCAACATTAATTGAGTTACATTTTGTCTCTTCGTACAAAACTGGGTTCTATCAGATCAACACAACAAATTACATTCACTTCAAGCAAACCACGAGGAGAGATACACAGAGAGAGACACTTTAACTCACCTCTTGTTTTCAAACTTTAATATATTAATATTAATGTTAATAATAAATGATGTCCACAGGCACCTATAAATGTATAAATAGGTTGTAAATTACTTATAAGTTGATAGACGTTTTTTAGGAGTTGCAAGCTGAAGTTTGGCTTCATCTTTAACTCTCGACTCACGTTTAATCGTTGAGTACAAGATTTCTGAAAAATCTGAGAAAAATCAAGTGACTGTATTACGATTTGACTTGACTTAGCATATCATCAGACCAAGTTTTTAACTCCGAGTAGAGCCACATAACTAATTTGTACTGTGTCACAGCACAACTGCTGGCTTCCTCAAAGATCATTAAAACTTAACCCTTTAATTATAGAACGCAAAACATGCAGAATGACCCACATCCTTTTTCAGTTTCTCCTGATTAGATTTTTATATCTTAACAGCAGATGTGAAACAAAGATAGAAACTAAGAACCAGCTGCAATTTTCTTAATTGTCTGAGTTCTAACATGAGCCTCCATGTGAAGCTACAAGGGAGAATCTCTGGCCAGTCACAGCAAGCTGGCAAACCATTTATTTCAGATTCTGGTTATTCCTACATGCTAAAGTTTCTCAGCCAGCAAAATTAAAAGTGAAATGCGAAAGCAAAACAAAGAAAGTAACATGCAACAAAGACAAAAAAAAAGCTGGATTCATATAATTACCTTCAAGTCTCTCCCCTGTGCAAAAATTAGTTGGTAATTTCAGTCAAGGACAGAGGGAGTGGGTGGCAAGTTGTCTCCACCTCCCTTTAAAGAAACAAACCAAAAAAAAAATAAAAAAAAAATCACCTATTCCGTCCAGTGATGTTTCACTATGAAGGAAAAATATATTTTTTTTAGATCAACATGTTTCAGTTACAGTCCAGTGAAACTGAAAAACACTTAACAATTCATGCGCGCAAGTTGTGAAAGGCAGAGAAAAGTTTGGGGAGGTGCGCATCTACAGGTGACTGTCTGTCTGAGCCTCTTCTTGCGCGCGTCCCGTCGAGTTTCCCCCACTTTAAAAGCGACGTCCCATCCACTCTTACACTTGAATCCAACTTAGAAAATTTCACTAGAAGTCACACAACTGATAGGTGAGCCTTGCACGGCGAACTTTTGCAATAGGAACGAAGAGTTGGGGGGGAAGACTTGACGAGGTGGTGAAGGGAAAGAAAGAGAGGAGGGATGGATCAAACTGGATCCACCGGTTCCTAAGGAATTAGCCTTAGCGACAGGGAGCAGCCAAGCTATTTTCAACAACCAAAGGGACTGGAAATCTGTGGGTAGGCAGTGTTGAAAAGCTACTGTGAGAGATGTGACTCAAGGTCGAACCGGTAGAGCTTTACGCGTTGGAACTGGCGCTGCGCAGAATGGGAATAATGAGATGTGGTGCCAAACAAACTCATGAACCATGGCACCTTTAAAACACATGAAAGCAGGTAGCTGTCCCATCAGAAAAAGATGATCAGGGATTGTAATTGGTACGAATGTGTTGTTAAATGCACAGGCCTGACACTTTTTTTTTTGCCTCTACTTCCTAGTTATGTTTACGCGATGACTTTAGGAAATTAATATTTATGTCAACAGCAAACCCGGCGGGAGAATATTATTATTACTATTATTATTTTATTTTTTTGCAGATGTTCAGGCAAGTTAAGCAGTAAAGGACTGGGTGCATTTACCTGGCGGGCAGCAGCTCATCTCTGGAAATAACCATCAGCTGCAAAAAAAAAAAAAAAAAAAAGCGTGAAGCGAGTTTTGTTGTATTTTTTGTGGCAACGCGCTGTGTTGTTGTTTTATTCTCGTGTTAAGTGATTTTTGCCGGCTGTGCTGCCTGCATGGCTCGAAAGCTGACTGACAGCTGCAATTCAACAGGTTATCCGATCACCGCAGTCTACCAGCACAGAGAGCCCCGTCTGGCTTTTCCATTCATCAGACAGACGCTCCTTGTCTGCCTTTGCTGCAGACATGCGCCTCTGAAAGCGTCTGTGGCCAAATTGACAGTCGAACGACACTGAATGCCTCTATCAAAAGCAGTTGATCGGGTTAAAAACACTGGATCCGGATCCGCGCACTCGGGTTTTTTCTCTCTCTCTCGCTGTCTTTTGTTTTATTTACCTTAAACACGTAGGAGTTTATATAATCCCATGAACTTGCACACTGAATCCAGACTGAACGTCTCGGCTCGGAATAGAATTCATTCTTGTCCGACATGCGCCATGCAGCGCGGACTGAAAGGTAGTTTGGTTCCGCAGCAGCAGCAGCAGCAACAGCAGCAACAGTTGTTAGATCCACCACTGACTTCCTCCTCCATC
The DNA here is from genome assembly GCA_900302755.1 of Chromis chromis. NCBI lineage: Eukaryota > Metazoa > Chordata > Actinopteri > Pomacentridae > Chromis > Chromis chromis. The sequence continues at coordinate 28,317 of OMNN01099526.1, read as the reverse complement.
TCCTCCGAGCGGGGCAGAGCAGCAGACAACCCGCACGAGTTGCTATTCTGGGAACTTGGTCTGGCACAGAGAAACGGATCACAGAGTGTGGACCCAGGCTGCCTCTCTGCTCGGCAATCGATTAGGTTACAAGGGGCCTCTTATTTCTGTGGCTGCAGACAGGTTATATCCCTGTGGCGTCAAAAAGAAAAAACAAGCAAAAAAACAACCATAAGTGGCATAGCCCATTCTAATGGAGATAATAGTGTGCATTACAGCAGCATGTATAAAAAAGCATATAAGTGACCATATTTGGATGTGTGTAGTTATCATTGGATTAAAACACTTATATTGCAGTTAATTGGAAAAATTGTAAGAAAATTATTTTATTATTATATTGCTAGCTGCTGTGTTGTCAAGCATGCATAACATTATGACTATTATCATAATAAGATAGAGGGTTTTTGATGGCAACTTTAATATCTTACCATTTAACAAAAATGATAATAATAAATCACCAGCTATAACTTACATTCTTAAAGGTCCATTCTTTTGGCACCACTTTTTGGCAACTTTTGCCGAAAACTTTCAGCATCGTTTTATTGCAATTTATTAGCTAACATACACTCACAATGTCTTAGTAAAAGCCCACTATTTGCAGATAATCATGGCCCTCATGTATTGGGAAGTCTTTGGGTCTACAACTGTTAGGATGATGACAATGATGAAGATCACAATGATGCTCTTCAGCTGCAGGTTGTAATACAGTGAGATAAACATTGCAGTAGTGACTGTATTGGTCATAAAGGCAGCTGAAATGCAGCGGTTTATTTTTAGCATAAAGCCAGAAGTGGTATCAGTCAGACCATGTCCCAACTTCCCCCACCTCATTTCTGAGGCACGTCCAAAGTAAATGATTGACATTATTCAGCGGGAACCAAAAAGAGAGATGTTGTCTTTACTTGGGTGAACCAGACTAATTACTGATTTGAAATGTAGCTTCATCATTTAAAGGTCCCATATTGTGCCCTTTTTACCAAATTTTAATCAAAGTCTCACATGTCTGCACATTGTCTCGCTTTCAGCTCAAAATACTGTAAAGATAGTTCATTTCACCATGCCTCTATAACCCCTGGTTTTAGGGCTGTTCTAAACAATGAGTTGCTGCTGTTTCCGCCCCCTTCAGGAAGAAAAAGCTCACCTGTAAAACTCAGTGGCTAACTAGTTTCATTGGGGCTACAGGAATGGTAGAAGTAAGCATCTTCATATTCTAACAAACACAATAAAACCATATTTATTTATTTATTTCATATGGGACCTTTAATAGATTAAGTCAAGTATTCAAAACACAGCAAAACCTTACATGCTGCATTGTCCTTAAGTACGCAGTATGCTCTGACTGTGTGCACTGGTACAATAGAAACAAACAAAAAAGATGCTAAAAATAACTATAAATTGGCCCAAAGAACAATCGCAAAAATGGGAAATGTGTAAGCAAATCCTCCACATATATATAAGAAAAAACTATATTAAATTAGGTTGTGACGTCTGGTAGTCCGCGACCTTAGTAGTGTAAATGTCAATGTGTGTGAATAATCGAGTACGAACCAGTGTTTAGTTTGTCCATTGTGGGCTACTGTAGAAAAATGGTGCACAGTCTGCTCCCTCTGTAGATATGAAGAGTTCATTCTAAGCCAACAAGAAAAACAACAGTTCATAGTTACAAGTGATTAGACACTGATGTAAACGTAATTATGAAAACTAATTATTGTACTTATCTTATTGTATTATTATTATTATTGTATTTTATTTTATTAAGGCACTATTCATCTCGGTTTGTACTTGAATTTTTATCTTTATTCTATTTTATTTGTAATTTTCACTAACTCTTTGTTTGTTTACTTGTTTACTTTAACTGTACTCTGGCACAACAATTTCCTTCGGGATTAATAAAGCTGATCTTTATCTTTATCTTTATTTTACCTACAGAAGACACCAGGATCATCTATAGACCAGATTAGCTCTGTG
>OMNN01099526.1:0-13435 GCA_900302755.1 Chromis chromis | reverse complement strand
GTTTCCTATTAGAATATGGCAAAAGATAATGAAAACAGTTCAAAGGACTGTGTAAAATGTGACATTGAGTCACTTAGTTTTATTTAAAACCTTAAAAATGACTAACACATTTTATCACCCAATCTTTTTCAAACTAGTCATAAGTTCAAATGTTTCTTTCTAACCCTTATCTGAGGTGTCAGATGTCATGCAGATGAGGCTGTTTTGATTCAACATAATCATCAGTTTATCCTGTATGCACCAGAGGCAACACATAGGTGTAAAGATCAGAGTTTGAAAAGCTGGTTACACCTCTGCATGTTTATACTTGTTAATCACACTTACACTTACGCGTTCAATAACCACTGATACCATGCTGGAAATTTTGTCAAGTGGGGGTGGTGTTTACAATCCATGGACCCCCATTTCCCATACAGTAAATGACTAGTTTCACCACAGCGGAACTGGAATGATACACAATGATGACAAGTGAAACCTTCTCACATTCTGTCGACTCCCCCTGCAAACCCACAGTGGGTTCACATCATGACAGGTTTATCTAAAAATCTGATGTAAACTGCACCTGACATGAAAGAGATTTTGTGGTCTGCAAGCAGTTGCATTAGCGTATGGAGCGGGTGGGTGGTTGAAACAGATGAACACAGATGTTTTTATACTGTTTTTTTTTTTTTTTTAGTTTATCTCTTCAGCTGTCTTTCTAAAGAAACATAGCGGTAATTGGAAGCAAAGGAAAACACATGTACTATAATTTTTTATATGAAATAAAAGAGTAGGTTAGGTCACAGTCTTTCTCGCAATACTTAAAAACCACCCTTTAAAAACTGCACCTCATTATAGTGTATTTAATTAAACTACTTTCAATAAAATGACTCATTTTACCATTAAGTTACATCACAACTTATTTTCGTGTTGTAAAAGCCTCACAGAAGTCATGACAAGTGATGCCATTGGCATATTTACCTGCATAGCAATGGGAGACCTCAAAGAATATCAAAATAATAATGAGACATGTTGCTGTGTATGGCTTTAAGATGGATATTTTCTGTGCTGTGCTGCACCTGGCTTATGCACAGATTAGCAGAGAAATAATGATTTGTACATGGATAATCTCATTAATGGTTTAAAAAAATCCAGGTGCACAGGTAATCTTTTCATTACATTCAACTAATCTTAATACTGGTGAGATAATACCTGGATGGCCGCATGCTAATCTGATCTTTATCGCCACTTTAAAAAAATAAATAAATTAAGACATTTCTTATGCAGATAATTAAAGTAGCTCTGCTTAAGGTTTTCATATAAAGTATCAGGATTGTATATACTGAAATTCAGGCAGGCATTGTGGTTCAGGTAGGTGATAGGAAGGTCTGATCTGTTTGCCATTGTGTGTGTGAAGAAGTGTTTCCTAGACATCTAACCAAATGTCGTTGCACACTATAACTAAAACTGCTGCATCTCACTGTGAAAACTAAAATTACTGTAGTATCAATTCCTATACTCACCCCGATGGCTTGCTAAAGTATGCAAATAATGGAAACCTATGCTTATATTTGTCATTAAAACCAACATATCCCATTGCTGGTTACTGACTGTGTAATACTGGGACTCAGTTCATCAGACCTCAAGTAATGGTAGAATAAAATGTCCCCATACAGTTAGGTGAATTCCCTACACTTGTTAGCAGGAACAATCATGTCAGTGATCCATAAAGTCAGACAGCTCTCCCTGTCATGCAAAAAGTGGATGGACTGTCTTGAGGATGTCTATGACGACTCACCTGACAGAAGCTAATAGACAGTTGCTAATAGACAACACTGTACCTATCTTCTCCTGTATCTGAAGCACAAGCTAGACTGAGATTTGTCTATGTGAAACAAGTATTGATTTTTTTTACTGCATGTCTGTGCACAGTGCTGCTTGCAATGCAACATGGTCACATTACAGTTAAGAATCATTAGAGAATTATGTCAATGAATGGTTTGTCTCTCAGTGCTATGTTTGAATAGAACATAATACAAAACACAGTAGCACACAGTCATTCATCTTGCACAAATACAAAGCCCATACTAAACAAATGCGTGGCTACAGCACACAAGTGGAGTGGAACCTAGTGATGAACAGTGCAAAACCAAAGAAGAAGAAATATGGATGCCTTTTTTTTTTTTTTGTTGCAATTCTGACTTTCTTACTGCCTCATAATTCAAAGTAAATATATCAGAATTAAATTTTGTTTATTCATAGTAATACATTTTTCTTTTGGCATAATTATGAAACGAGTCATAGTACAGTCATTCACTGGAGTATCCTTTTTCTAAGATTTATAAGTGGGTTTATATATGTGCGCTTTTAATTATGACATACATCATGAAATGGTATCATAAATGTGAGATCTTTGCTCATTATGTTGAAATCAGTCATATGTTTTTTATTGCACAAATTTGAATAATAAGATAAAGCCTATAAATGTTTTTCTCCTTAATGAATGCAATGGACTTCTGCAGTGACCAGAATATATTTTTGTGTTAATGAGGAAATGTTTTTAATTCAAATACTTGGCAAGTTGCATGCAAATACTGAATGAATATGTTTACTGACAATGTGTTTCTTTCTACCAAAATCTCCACTCAATCGGTAAAACATCTACTTGCAGTGATGACGGCATTATTCAGATTTTTATGGTTAAATTGAACCACTTACAAAAACTTAGTAAATGTTTGGGAAATATTATGATTTGGTTTAGTAGCAAAAAAATCCACAGTGACTTCAGATACAATGTTAGTTCAAATTTAACAGAAAAAAAATACTATTCTTCTTTAAAGGTGGAGTATGTAATTCTAATCCAGTAGTGTTGTCAGATTGTCAGTGAGTGTGGGGGCAATGGGGTTGAAGATGGAGTATCTGTCACATACTAACTGTCTAACTATACTAACTAGCTAAATATCAACAGTCTTTCTTCATACTTTAGCCTTAATGAAACTGGTTTTGTTGCCTACTACAGATGTGACACTTGTCTCTGGTGTGGGAGTCAAGCTCTTTGTACGCCACCCTCACCACCCGGTGCCAGTTCTGATGCAGGTGATAAAGGTGCTGCTTTATTCTTTCAGATAAGAAAAACAATGCAAATGAGCCAGTGATAACATTGCACCTAAATGAGAAAATAATTTAATTGTAAAGAAATGCATTCTCTAGGAGCGAGGATTAGTTTGTGATCAAACAATAGAGCTCTGCATTGTATAATAAAGACTCATTACCATTTCAATATTGTGTTGCAGTAAGCTGTATGCACATGTTGATCAGCAGCATACTTGATTATTACAACAAAAAAGTGAAGCATAAATGGCATTAAGATAACGTATGAGAAGGACAGAGAGTGGGATAAGATGTTGGAATGACCAGTGAAAGGGAAACATTCATGTTTTTGTCTGAGCGCATGAAAGAGATCTCATGAATCAAATTTTGTCAGTTGTGATGGGAGAAAAATGAATTTCTGGGATCATCTTTGATTAAAACGCTGCCACTGTTTAATCACTGACACTCTAATTCATTTTTAAGCCAGCGGAGCATCAGCAATGAGATATGGCTTTCAATTATATGAAATATTTACCTGTTGTCACCTGCAACTGAAACACATGAAAGCCATCGAGTAACATATGAGAGCATTTGCAAAAAAAAGTAGAAGAAAAGAAGCTTTAGATTAGTGTATTGGCTCACAGTATGAGCCAAATGGATTCACCGACAGACCACATATTGTCAGCTGTTCCTTTCATTGTGCTTCGTGCCTGACCCCTACACACGAGTAAGAAATATGCCACGGCTGTTACTGTGAGGTGAGAAATGTAGCATGTTGGTCTCACATTAGCACACATCCTCTGTCTCCTTTATCCTGCTCAGACAGATCAGTACAGTGTGTCTGGTGTACCTTTCTCTCCACTGCACTGTCAGCTCTGGTAATTGACTCTTGCAGTCTCCACTGAGCTGTCCACTACATGGCCTCTCAGGCTCCACACCCAATTACAGGCTGCAGCTCCCTGATGGGATGAGGTGGATGACTAGGGGGAAGCGAGATTAGTCTTTGATGTGGAACCGAAGGTCAGGTGGATATACATAAGCAAAGCTACATACAGTGACAAACCCCTTGTAAAACTATTAACTTATTAAGTTGGTAGAGGTGACACAGCATTGGCACAGGCTTTTTGATTTGACAGATTTAACTGTTACACCAGGATAAATCGCCGGCTCGCCTGTTTAATCAATTAACTGGCTCACTGTTGTATAGATTTAACATGAAGGTGGCAACTGCTCTATTTGTCTGCTGTATGAGGCCACACATCACTCTTCAGCCTGCATCACACACAGAGAGGTGTTTCTTTTTTAGCCACCAAGCACAACTCCAACAGCCAATGATTGAGCACCACTGGTCAATGGCAGTCTGTCAAAGACTATAAGCATCACTGGGTTCACTATGTTCGCCAGAGGGAATGCCTGGGTAATGGTCTTTATGTTTTGTATGCATGTGTCTCACTACTTCCAAAAAGCCATTGTTTCTTTTTTTAGCCTAAAATCTTCTTGAAGAAATCTGGATTAATAGCGCCCACATGTCCTTTTTGTTGTCAGGGTCATTGCTTCTAATAAATTTTGATAACAATGTACTCGTTAAAGTGATCTGGGAACATGGCAACATTATCACAACAATGTTCAATACGGCAAGTGAGTGAGGTCAGATGGTGACAAAGCAATAGGTTAAAGTATTATAGAAATAATGGAGTGCAATGGACAGTGTAGGTAATTACCTTATGAAATTTCTTATATTCTATAAGATACATCATGAAGCCATGGCTTAGCATTTCCACCTTGGAATTCAGAGTATCGAAGATAGTCTCATAAACACAGATTCAGACAGGCAGGGTTTCATACCTAACTTCTTATAACATGCATGGCTGAATTACTCAATATTACAACTTGCCTTTGTGTAAAGAAGAGTAGTTTTGCAGTGTTTGAGCAGAGTCGAAGGTCAGCAGTTATGAAGTGGGGGTGGGACTAATTTGCATTTTCACTGATACATTAAAGGAAGCAAAGGTGTTATTTTAAGTTGTGAAAGGATTATGTTATTGAAACACTTGGCAGTGACGGCATTACTGAGCCTGATCATGTAGCTGCCAAAGCTACATTGTAGCACTTTTCCAAAAAAAGTAGGCTTATCATGCTATGTGACGGCTAAGACAGCAACATGAACCATGGAGACCATAAGAAACGTTTTGTCAGTGTGGGCCGCTTGTGTTTTCTCCCTGAAGCTTCCAATGCTAATGGAAATTGTTGTGGTATACATTAAGGGAAATCACTATTCTGACTCCTTTTCAGTAAAACAGATTTAGCAAAGCTATTTCCACAGCAAACTTTCTGCTGGCTGCAATCAGGGGACTCTATCACAGTGAATCAAAGAAGACGAGGACTGCGCAGCAGTCGTTTCCTAAGTAACAAGACGGGGCAAAATAGAAGGAAAAAACAGATGCAGCTCAATCTATGTGTAGAGCTCCTGACCCTCTATTTCACAAAGTGAATGAAAGACTATAAACAGTTACTGTAGTGATTGAGGCATGATACAGACACATCCCTGTTGTGGTGGCACTATTAATGGGTGAAATCCTATATCGTAACATAAATCAAAATCCACACCTCATGTATCTACATTAAGACTTATCCCTGACATCAAGTAGAAATCCAGCTTTGCTATAATATACAGCCACTCACACCCAACCCACAATCACAGCACTAAATCCCCTGTTAGATCAGGAAAAGAAAAAAAAAGGCCCAGAAGATTAGAGAGCCAAACGTTTTAGCTTTGTGACATATGTGAGCCACAGATTGCACTGGATGTGATTACTTCTCACTGCACCACTATAACGCCTCCATCAGCCACCCTAAAAGAGTGAGAGAGGGAGGGTGAGAGAGAGAGAGAAAGAAATGTTTTTAGTTTAGTTTTGAGGCCTAATGCTCCATCTAAGATGTGCACAAACCAATTAGCCCAGCTGACCTCAGAGATGGCGTGTCAGCCTGTCAATCTCGAGGAAACGGGGGCAAAAGGCAACTCTTATCTCAGTTGGACTGTTAAAGGGGGCAGATGAGTAGACGAAGGGGACGGCGGCAGCAATGGGAAGATGTTATTGATGGACAGAGTCTGGCAGAGTGGAAGGGTCAATTAGGAAAACCACCAGTGGCCCCGACCCCCAAAGGAAAGAAAAAGATCAAGTAAGGGCTGTTGTATCAGCATGTAGGGAGGAAGATCACTATTATCTCCCACAGTACTACTATTATTGTTCTCGGAATGGAAGTTCTTGAAAATTCCTATCATTACCACCACCTCAGTGCTGACTGCTGGCAAATTTTTACATCACTTTCAGATATTCTAGGCCGAACACAGGGTTATAAAGGGCTTAAGATGATAAGCTACATAAGTCGTTTTTATAATTCTGCCTTTTAACAACTTTTTCTCTTTCATACCTTTATGTCATTTCAGCAGGTCAATAATCCAGAAGTTTAAAAAAAAAAGTTATTTTAAGAGTCTTTAGTGAGGGTAGTGAGTCCTTGCAATGTGTGTTCCATTTGTCAAACTGGAAACCTCATTTAGAAGACCCACATGTATACTTCTCTGTTAAAAGTTTCAACAATCTGGTGTGTACGGTGTTTTATTTTTTGCTGATTTTCCCCATGGTTTCAGGCAGTGGTATGTGCAAAGAAATCTAACTGCCTCTGTCAGATGATAGCTGGAGGCTTATTTCCTTTGTTTAAAGAGAAAGTGTAGATACAGGCCCTCAGTCTCTTGATTTTTGTTTAGCATAGCATCAAACCGTCTGTTATTGACATAATGCCCCCAAGCTGGACTTCCTGAAAGAATTGCATTGTTTTAGCTCAGTGTTGCAGAAGGCTTGATTCACAGATAATCCTGCCTCCATAATGTGCCCACAGGACACCCAAGTCAACAAATACTCCTATCTATATTTTTCAACCACAAATGAATTGTCTCATACAAAGAGGATAATATCACTAGTAGGAAATTAGTTTCTTGTGCAAAGAACATCACAGCTCACTATTATTAGATGATGCCTATTTATTTTCACTTTAAGGCGTGGATTACTTTCTGGACATTATCATTGAGGTACCGATCACAACAAAACACTATTATAGCCTATTATTCAGGTGAAAAACCCATTAAAACTGGAATTTTATCATTTATTTACACTCTATAGTATTTCAAAAATCTGAAAAACATTTTGTGATAAAATTGTCAAGGTCAAATTGTTGATAGGCCATTTAGGCAAGTTGCATTTCCAGGTAGTTAAAATCATTATTAAATATATGACTGAAACCACTTCCTGACATATTTGAATTAAGGCTGATGATGTTTTCTGCTGATTGCTATTTTTTTCCTCTGGGAAAACTGTATAATATTATTTATCCTTTATTTGGTGGGTGACACCGATGGTCCCATTTACATTAAAACAAAAACATTGACACAATCAGAATTCAATCAACTATTACCAGAGAGTCTAACCCAAACCATCCTTCCTCGAGCTCAGTGCAGAATAGCATTTCCAGATGCTTCCATTCCTCTCCTCTCTCATTCTTCCAGGTGCAGACTGTCCCTGAGGGCCCCATATAGACTCTTTACTCCTTGATCATGACTCTTGTCAAAGCTAGAAGCGGAGATAGATCATTGTTAAGACCAGGTTGTGGCAGAGTCATCTTCTCTGTCCTGGTTGTTATCGCCTGATTTATCACTGTTGTCCTGCTCTTCCTGGATCCGGTGCTGCATGTGGACCTTCATGGTTAAAGTCATGAACCCCAAACCAGCAGCAACATCACACTGTCATTAATACGCTGTCAAAGTTGCACACCAAGGACACACCGCAGCAGAAACACTGGCAGTTTATATGTAATTCCTCTAAACGGCAAAAGATGAAGACACGAGACATAAACTGTTATAACTGCTATCTTTGAAAAAAGGTCTAAAATGATATTATTGATTTAATACATAGATCATAATCAAAATATTTTTATTCTATTGCTCATTCTCTCTCATACTAAAGAGGACGAGCAATAAATATAATAAATTACAAGATGATTCACTGATCATATTCTGGTCCTTCAGTCTTTTATATAATAGCACCGTGTCTAATGACGAACATGTTATTATCCTCAAGCCTCCTCATGAAACACTGTTATGTTATATACTGATATGTTCAATGTCGCCCAGGCCACTGGAACTCAAAGTGACTCTTCAGGACACAGTATTGACCATGATTATAAAGAACTACATAATCAAGCTGAAATAAATAAATAGATAAACCAAAACTTCTGGCTCATTTTAAATGTAGAAACATTATTGGTTGTGTATTTGAAGGCATAGCTGGAAAAAAAAAACTGTAGAGTAAGTGTAGGACATGAGCATATTTCCACTGTGTCAGTAGGGGGCAAAATTGGTCCAGCATCTCAGCATCATTGACCTCACTCCAGCTGTGAGAAATACCCAGTTATGTGGAGGGGTACAGAGAATGTCATGGTGAAAAGGAGAAAATCATTCTTCATTGAGGACTAATGAGTGACATTTAACCCATGTCCCATTCCTCATTCTCATCAAAGTGTTTTATTCACTTAACTGAAGGTCACTTTTTGCTTTGTGAAATTGGAGAAGGTTTAAAAACAGGCTCCTGAACTGTCTAATAATATCATTGTAGCACTAATGAATAGCAACAGCAACTTTGTTATTCCTGTGGAAAAAACACCTGCTCAGGGAGGTTTTGTAATGCAGACTTTTTTTTGGGTTAAAATTTAGTAGTTCAACCAACAAGCACAGCATACTTCACAGAATTACAATGAAGAGGTCGCAGCCCACTGAGCAATTTTGACCATGACGGGGGGAAAAGCAGAGATATGGCTCTCTTCCTGTTTGTGTCTGTGATACCAACTTTGTCAAAGGCAAGAGGGGCAATAAATGGTGCAATCATTCTTGAGCAGTGCTGAAACATGTCCTCTCATATATGTTATTTATAAGATGATGTTTGAAGTATATGTGTTGGAATTGCGTGTAGAGCAAGCAGTCAGTTTCAGAAAACATAACTTACAAGGTGGTTGCAAGCAAAGTATTTGTTGTTTGTTTGACCTGCAAGTGTGGTTTTGAAATACAAAGATGATAGGAGTATCTTTCAAACTCTGATGCGTGAAATTTAGTTGATCTCAGCACATGGGTACAATAATTCAATTAATTGAAAAAAACAAAACAAAAAAAACTAAAACATTTGGGTATTTTTAACCATCAGACATTCAGTGCACTCTCATTTTATTATTTCAGTGGGTTATGAATCAACTGTAATGGAAGCACTAATCCCTTAATTGCATCTCAAAGGAGTTAAGGATCATTGTCTTGGAACCGTGAATATCAGTGCCAAAGTCTGTGGCAATCCATCTTGCAAATGGCAAATTTGTTAAAACTATGTTAAAACCAAAGTCATTACAATTAATCCTTTGGACCCCAGTCATTGTGTTTTCTAGATATTTCTCTGCTATAACTAAAGGAAAGTCAGGGCATTGCCAAAGTAGGTAGGATGCATACTCTGTGGACCGTGAATGTCTGTGCCTAGAATTTATGTGCTTGCACAACCAAACTAGAGCGGTAAATATATTTTCCAGGAAATGTAATTGTAGCTGTAAATATATTGCTTAATGCACCAGTAACCTTTTTTTAAGCCAAAATATCCAATCTTGCAGCATAATATCCATTTGAAGTGATGACAACTTTACTCAACTTGCATGTCATAGTTGCATGACATACAAGTCATGCATGACCAAGTTAGGGTTAGATATAGATTCTGGTCTGGTTCAATACAGAGACCAGACGAGTTTTATTAAATAAATAAAAAATAAATAATCTAACCTTTATTGATCCCCTTGGGGAAATTCCTTCTCTGCATTTGACCCATCCTATTCAAAGTTAACCTTAACTATACATACTAGGAGCAGTGGGCTGCTGCGGTGCAGTGCCCTGGGATCAGTAAGGGGTTAAGGGCCTTACTCAAGGGCCCACAGTGGTAGTGACTGGGACAAGCAGTCGCTGTCACTTTCCCACCTCAACCTCTTGCCAGTTCGGGGACTCGAACCGGCTACCCACCGGTTACAAGTTTGCAAAACACAACCTTTTCCAAGTCATGAGTAGCCAGACCATTCTCTAGAGTTAACAATGCTGTGTGGAATTGTCTGGCTACACCTCATCAATCTGCTATAGGATTAAAAAAAAAAAAAAGCTCTGGTGTGTTTGTATTTCTTTAGACCATCATCTTTGGTGGGGCTAAGAATAGGATTATGGTCACTCAAAATAAAGACAGGGAAATAATTTTGGAACATTTGTATGTAGGAGGATGAGCCTGTCATTAAAATGTATAATCCAATGAAAACAAACAAGCAAACAAAAACTAGCAGGGTTGCTTTATTGCACAATCCAAACCTTCAGGAAAAATTTTAAATGTTCAGGGTGTAGGTAGCTGCCCGTAGATTGTTAATTCCTGCGAGGAAGGGTATTGCTAAGGTTGCTAATTGCTAATGGCACCACATAGCAGCAGAAGAGGTGGACAAAACTGCATAAAATGTGTGGACAATGGCAGGATAATACCCACGATCTAATATAATCACAGGCGGGATTCAAACCCTAGTGTGTCTGGTGTGAGAGTCACGTGCTTTGTGCACTTGCCATCACCCCAACCTCCTCCTGCTGACTCTGATGCAGATCACAAAATTAAAAATAAATAAATAAATAGAATAATAATAAAAGATAAATCAAAGGTTGTTTCTTCATACAATCCAGCCAGTTATTATGTTACTATGTATTTACACAGCTACATAATTTGTAGGAGACTTCTTTGACAAGCTTTTACAGCAATCCACTCTGAGATATTTCACTCTGGACCAACATGTGTACCAACCAGTCAATCAACAGTACGATTCCTTAAGGGACCAGCCCTACTGTGGCTAAAGAAATTTATTCCAAGATATTTTAAACCCCCTGTATCCCTGCACATTATTTTCTGTGTATGAGAGTCTGGTAGCAACACAGATCTCAGCCCTATTCTTTGAGTTATCATGCTTTTTTTCCTCGAAAAGAATCCATGACTCATGCTAAATGCCTGATATTAAGTTAATGGTGTGTGGTGCTGTGTCGAACATTCGTTGACTCCTGGTTGGACTGATAATCGGAACTGCGGATTAACATGCTGCACATGCCTGTCTTTGCTTTACCTCCTTCTTCATTCATTCATTCAGCCGTCTTCATTTTGCATTTGTGAAGCGTTGGAGAGTGAGCAACCATTTTCCAGGAGATAGCATTCAGTGGTGTCAGCTCCTCTGACACCAGAAAAAAAAACTTTTAGCATATCTTAACATGACTTGCTGCAACTCACCTTGGCCTCTATAGGCTGAAGAGATGGGAGCAGGAGAGTTATTCCCCTCTGCAGGACCTTTAGAGACCTATAATGTAAGGCAAAAAAACACAGCAAGACATGTACCATTGAAAAAGAATGTAGTTGGGGTGACCCAAGCAGCAAATGCCCTGAATAGTGATTTCCGGGTTTGATTTCTGGCTGGGAACCATTTGCTGCATGTCATTCCCCTACTCTATTTCCCTACATTTTTTTCTTTCTCCCTGCACTGCCACTATGAAATGAAGGCATAAAAATGTCCAAGAAATAATCTAAAAAAGAAAAAGCATATAGTCTTGACTGTCTGCAGTAATACAGCATGACTTTATTTATAACAAGAATAAGGGAACACATGAGAATGCTCAAAGCTTGAGATGTCAGATCTTAGCACTGAAGTAAATATATAATCAAAAGCTTAAAGTGAATAACTCAGTTCAAGCTAAGTATATAGTACTGAATAACTAACTCTCTTAACATCTTATTTTTGAAGAGAGTGTCTTTTAGAAAACACGTATTTAGAATGACTGTGAAGTTGGCCAGTGTATGTAACTGAATTCCTGCCCCCTGGCTGTTTATCACTTTTGCGTGAGACATGGACAGCCTCCAAGCTTAATGGAGACCAATTCACTGCATTTTAAAGGCAAAGATCTACTGCTGTTGGAGCGCAACCAGAAAAAGCTCATAAAATGCAACGGTATTGCAACCCCTATAATCAGCTTGCAGGCGAGAATACACTGCAAATGGGCAACTTCAGATTTCATTCAGTGAATATTTTAGTCTCTGATGTATGCATCGTAGGTCCAAAAAAAATCCAACAAATTCTCAAATGCTTTGCCCAGTAATATGTACAGTTTACTGCAGTTATCCTTGGTTGTTGGACCTGATTATTGCTGCAGCTGTCCAGACAAGATATCAAAGGAGACATCTGGAGTTGGATGAATTGTCACAATCAGTCACAATGTAATAGTAAAAATCATAAACGAGCAGTCATCAAGACTTCACAAAGGTTGAGGCATATCCAGTTCACTGTCAGTAGCTACATTTTCCATATAATTGCCAAGCAAATTTAAAATGTTCCAAAACAAAACAAAACCAAAGAAATGGCTAGTTTCCATTAAGAGAAGAAACAAGGCTGCCTGGTGCTGTCAGAAAGTGGTGGTATAGCTACATTGTATACGGCTATAATAATCAGAGTAGAAGAAGCTGGAAATAAAATAAATTGTTGTCAACAGAACATTGGCCACCTATGGGAAAGAAATGGACAGAAGTCTTCAGGAACTGTTTTTAATCAGGAAAAATGCATTTATTCTTTTGTCAGCTGGTATTGGCCGTTATCCATGCCGCCTGGAGACAAAAATGCAACAAAATGAAGGAAGCAAATACAGGTGATTTTATTTTATTTTATTTATTTATTTGATTAGGACAATGCATATTAATTGACATGTCAGCAGAAGCATCAACGTAAATATGCCAGAGTTAGCATAAATGCTAATTTTAATCCGTTGTCCTAAGGCAGGTGTTTAAAAACATAGAGACAATACATTATACATACACAAATACACTATGTCAAATGGATAAAAAAATGCAAAGATCTCACAGGAATAAGTTCAATTCACATAGAAAAGACAAAAAGTGTCTGTATTGTCTGTAAAGCGCAACGAAATTGTCATTACGGTCATTACGGTAATTTCATCCATGCCCCCCGAGGAATCCACTGGATGAAATTACCGTAAAATTACCGTATTGACACCATATTGGCTGTAAAGTGTAACAACGTTGCGCTTTACAGCCAATATAGTGTCATTACAGTAATTTAATTCATTCATTCGTGCCCCGAATGAAACCGTAAAATTACCGTAATGACACTATATTGGCTGTAAAGCGCAATGAAAAAGCGGGCACCAGCACTCACAGGACATTTTCTGACCTTTTTGTCATCAAAATAAGAAAAAAAGACCAGGAGGACATTTTGA